>PVJH01006108.1:0-105042 GCA_004026705.1 Nesogale talazaci
GGGCCCTTGATATGGACCCCCCCTTCCTTCCCCCTCCAACCTTTCCCTCCTTCCCCCCAGTCCTCATTACTCTGCAAATCATTATTGTTTTGTCCTATCTTTCACTGCCGACATCTCCCCCTGCCCACTCCTCCCTACGTCTGCCCTCCAGATAGGAGCCAGTCTGCAGATCCTCACAACTGGCTTCCTCTCGCCACTCCACCCTCCCTCCACCCATCCAGCAACTTCACTCCCACCACTGACCCCAAGGGGTCCATCCTCCCTGAGTTCCCTCGTTTCCAGTTCTCACCTCCACCAGTGCACCTCCTCCAGTCCAGCTGGAACTGCAGGGCAGATTTGGGGCTGTGATGGTTGAGGTTAGGAAATCTTCAGGAAATAGAGGAAGGTTTTATGCTTCATTGCCACCTCACTGGCCCATCTCTTCCCCGTGACTCCCCTGTCAGGGGGTGTCCAATTGCCCACAAGTGGGCTTTGGGTCCCCACCCTGCTCTCCCCCTCATTCGTACTGATTTCATCCTTGTTCTTTGATGTTTGATGTTTGCTCCCTTCGACCTTTCATGATCACAGAGGTTGGTGTGCTTCTTCTATATGGACTTTGCTGTTTCTGCACTGGATGGCCACTTGTTCACCTTCTAGCCTTTAAGATCCCAGCTACTTTATTGTTTGGTGACTGGGCACCATCAGTTTCCTCAGCTCTGTCTGCCTCTGCACCCTTTTGTCCTCAGAGATCATGACAGGTTGGTGGGCACTTAACGGTATGTTTTTTGTTCTTTGATGCCTGATAGCCTGGTTCTTTCCACTCCTCATGGTCGCACAGGCTAGTGTGCCTCTTCTTTGGTAGGCCTTGTTGCACTGTTTCCTCATCCTCAGGCCTTTGAGGCCTCAGGCATTATGCCTTGATAGCCGGGTACCATTAGCCATCTTCACCACTCTTTCTCCTGTCCCCACTTGTCCTCATTGATCATCTCAGGAAAGTGCATAGACATAATATTGGTTTTTCCCTGTTTGATGCCTGAGGTCTGATTCTTTTGACTCCTCTCGGCCACACTGGCTGGTGTGGTTCTTCCGTGTGGGACTTGGGTACTTCTTGGCTAGTTGGCTGTTTATTTTCAGGCTTGAGCCTCCAGACTGTACATCTTTTGATATCTGGGTGCCATCGTTTTCTTCACCACATTCACTTATGCACCTATTTGACTTCAGTGATCATATTGGGCCGGTGAACATCATGGCCAGATTCATAGAACAAAATGTTCTTGCACTGAGGGAGTGATTGGGTGGGGGCCCAAGGTCCAGCTGCTGCCTTAGTACTAAGTCTCTAACTATATGTTCCTGAATTTATTCCCACCTTTACATAGATAATTATTATTACATTCATAGATGCTTGTGTTTAGACCTCTTTGCCTTCTCGTTCCTTCCTCTATTTCCTTCTGCCTAGCTGGATTTTTAAGGTAGAATTGGGATCATGATAGTGAGTGGAAGGAAGCATTTAAGAAATAGAGGAAAGCTGCATATTTCATTGTTGCTACACTGTACCTTGACTGGCTCATCAGCTCCCTGAGACTCCTCTATATAAGGGGATATCACTTGACTTATCACTTGACTTATTGATGGGTCCTCAATCTGTACTACCCCTCATTTATAATGATATAATTTTTAGTTTTTTGATGCCTGATACCTGATTCCTTCAACACTCATGATCACACAGGCTAGTGTACTTCTTCCATGTGCGCTTTGTTGCTTCTGAGCTGGATGGCTGCTTGTTTACTTTCAAGCCTTTAAGACCCCAGACACTACATCTTTTGATATCAGAGGAAAGCAGCCTCTGATATATACATCACGGGTTCAATAGGTGCAGTTGTACAGCAATAATTATTATTTATTATGGCAAAGTCATAGAGAGCATGAGGCAGAGAGATATAATAAGAGTCAGATACATGTCATGGTAGCATGCTTACCCCACCTTTGTCTGGTGGTCAGCGTGGAGAGAGGGTAGGAGAGTCAGAGCCTTTTAGCATCTCCAAGATTTCTATTTGACCAAACTTGAAAGCCTTTTTTGGGGGGGCATCTGAGCCCCATAGTTACAGATAAAGATACATCATAAGGAGGGGCCATCCCATAGGTCAAACAGTAATGAGAGGCATGAGCTAGGAGGTTACTGGAGTCAAGATGGGCTTATCTAAGATTCTTGATGGTTGCAGCCTGACCTCTTGTCCGTGGGTGGGGGTTGATTTAGCTAAAGCTTTCAGGGGAAGTGACCCATTAACTGTAGGTGGTTGTTTCTATCTTTGGTGTAAGACACAAAGATGTCTAATAGCTGGAGCCATTAGGGAGATTAACTCCTAAAGTTTTAGGCCCCCTTGTCTCCTACAAGGAAGAACTCTATAGATATACTTATCAGAAGAGAGTGGGTCTTCTTTGAGGTAAGACTTTCTATACTCTGATTGTGGTGGAGAGCTAATTACCTTAAGAATAGTTTCTGACCTACTTCCGTCAACCTTCAGGTTGCCTCCTATAGCAAGAAGCTTAAGTTTTGCATATATTGAGGGAAATAACCTGGGAGAAATCTTTCTGATTCCCACATTTTGATAGCCAGGTACCATCAGCTTTCTTCACCACTTTTGCATATGCACACATTTGTTTTCAGTGATAGGTTCAGGAAGGTGTCTCTCTCTCTTTGAAGAAGGCATAATTATAGTTGATTCTGAAGTGATACAAAATTATATTAGAAATAGAGAAGTCACATAAAGAGTCAGTGCTAATCATTGAAACTAGAATAACATTACGAAGCCAAATTGATGCAAATATATTTGTAAATACAGGGGAGCAATTTAAAAATTAAGGGAGGAACAAAGACCTAAATACACTTGCCCAAACTATAAAATTTTTAAAAGAAAACAGATGTAAATCTTTGTGATCTTGTTGTATACATTAGTTTATTTGAACACAAGCACACAAATTAAATAAATAAATAAGGCATCATTAGAATTAAAATTCAATGGATATCATTGAAAAGATGAAAAGACAACTCAGGTGAGAGAAAAAAATTTTATATCATATTCTGATAGAATATGTGTTAGTCAGGGTGGACTAGACAAACAAATTCATAGACACATATGTATAAAAATATCTTTGGGGGTCTTAAAGACTTGAAGGTAAACAAGCGGTGATCTATCTGAGAAACAACAAAGCACACATGGAAGAAGCACCTCAGCCTGTGTGATCATGAGGTGTTGAAGGGATCAGGTATCAGACATCAAAGAACAAAAACTCATATCATTGCTCACCTTCCCAATACGACTGATGAAGACAAATGAGTACATAAGCAAATGTCGTGTAGAAAGCTGGCTGTGCCCAGTTATCAAAGTATATAGCATCTGTGGTCCTAAAGACTTGAAGGTAAACAAGTGGCCATCTACCTCAGAAGCAACAAAACCTACATGGAAGAAGCACACCAGCCTGGGTGATCATGAGCCGTTGAGGGGATCTGGTATCAGGCATCAAAGAACAAAAAGAATCATATCATTGTGAATAAGAGGAGTGCAGATTGGGGACCCAAGATCCATATGAGGACAACTGGATAGCCCCCTATAGAAGGGTTGGGGAAGAAAAGGAGCTAGTCAGGGTGCAGTGTAGCAATAATGAAACATACAACTTCCTTCTAGTTCTTAAATGCTTCCTACCTCCTCCCCACCCCCCCACCTCCTCACACACACTATCAGGATCCCACTCTTTCCTTACCAATTTGGCTAGAGCAGAGGATGTACTCTGATACAGATAGGAACTGGGAACACAAGGAGTCCAGGACAGATGATCCCTTCAGGACCAGCAGTGAGAGTGGCAGTACTGGGAGGGTGGAGGAGGGTGGGGAAGAAAAGGGGACCAAGGATTTACATATAATCTCCTTCCCGGGGGATGGGCAACAGAAAAGTAAGTGATGGGAGACATCAGACAGTGTAAGATATGGAAAAATAATAATAATAATTTTTAATTTATCAAGGGTTTATGAGGGATGGGGAAGAGGGCAGAGAGGGGAAAAATGAGGAACTGATGCTAAGGGAAAAAGTAGAAGGCAAATGTTTTGAGACTGTTGATGGCAACAAATGTACAATTGTGCTCGACACAATTGTATGTATGTATAGATTGTGTTAAGAATTGTACAAGTTGTACAAGCAGCCCTCCAATGATTAAAACAAAACAACAACCCAACAACCCAACAGCTTAACTAGAAATGTTTTATATTGATTATACGTTGAAATGATGTTTTGCTATGTTGGATTAAAGAAAAAAATTCTTAAAAAAAAAAAGGGAATGAAAAAGCTGTATATACAAGAGTAATTGAATGTTGAGAAAACAGCCCAGCCCAGTCTAGATCAAGTTCATAAGTCTGATATTAGCCCATATGTCTGATACTAATCTATAGAGTCCCTTTAACACACAAGAATCACATACTATGATGCTGAGTGCAGGAATGATAACAGGGAAAAGTCTTGCAGATCCCCTGGCAGTGTAAGCATCTCAGCAATGGCAGCTGTCTCCACACAGCTTCTCCAACTTTGAGGTTCTGGCTGCCATCAGCTTGCCTTTATGTGGCTTTTCATCTACAATGTCTCCCAGGGAGTGAGGGGGAGAGAGAGAGACCCCTGCTTCCAAGGATGAAATACAGGTGCTCTCAGTATTCTCAGGAGAAGGCCATGTCCACAAAAAGACCTCGTTGGCTATATCCTGATTGACAGGCTAGACTCCACACCTGCACTCTTAATTAATACCAGATGGTGTAACGACCGCAGAATATAAAAAGAACCCCTATAACACATTAAGATTGAAAGATTCTCTGGGCAAAATATTGAATGACACAGGAAACAAGCATTTGACTGTATAGTACATAATAAACTATGGATAGACGGAAAAAGGGGAATTCAAGAACATTTAATTATGCTCACGGAGAACATATCTTTATCCCAATAGGCAATTGTGCAAACAAAACAAGGGGTATGGTATAATTTAAAATCAGGGCAGGTGTGCATCAGATTTGTATCCTTCCACCTTACTTATTCAGTCTGTATGTTGAGCAGCTAATACAGGAAACTGGACTATATAAAGAAGCATATGACATCAGGATTGGATGCAGGCTTATTAACAATTTTTGGTGTGCAGAGGACACAATTTAGCTTGCAGAATGTAAGGAGGACATGAAGTGCTTGCTGATAAAGATCAAGGATTATAACCTTTGGTGTGGATTACAATGAACTGTAGAGAAAACCCAAATCACCTCAACTGGACCAATAGGTTACATGATCAATGTAGAAAAGATTGAAATGTCAATGATTTAATCTTGCGTGGATCTCCATTTAATACTTGTGCATGCACAAATCTGCTTTAAAAATAAAGACCCTTAGTCTTAGGCAATCTGTTGCAGAAGATTCCTTTAGAGTGTTATAGAGAATGGGTGCTACTTTGAGGAGTAAGGTGTGTCTGACCCAACCCATGATATTTTCAGTTTTCTCATCTGCACATAAAAGTTGAACCTTGACTAAGGAAGACCAACAGAGAATCAATACAATTCTCTTATGATGTTGGTGATGAATATCGAAAATATCCTAAACTGCCAAAAGAATAAACAAATCTATCTTGGAAGAAGTATGGTCAGAATGCTCCTTAAAAGCTAGGTTGGCAAGACTTTGTTTCATGAACTTTGAACATATTATTAGGAGATACCAATCCCTGGAAAAGGATTTCATGCATGGTACAGTATAGGGATACAAAGAGGACACCCTTCACAAGATGATTGACACAGTGGCTCTAACAGTGGGCTCAAACAGCAGCACAAATGTGAGGATGGCTAGGACAGGGTGGGGTTTGTTTCTGTTGTTGCTAGAGTCACTATGGGTCAGAACCAACTTGACAGCAGCTAATACCAGCAATATAACTCATTAAAAAAGCCAAATTACCCAGTTAAAAATGAGCAAAGAATATGAAGACATTTTTTCAATTAAAACATAAATGGCTAATAAACTTATAAAGATGCTTAATGTGATTTGCCACCAAAGCAAATAAAAATCAAAGTGAGATGCCACTTTTTACCCCTATGATGAGTAAAAAAATGCCAGATAAAGTTTTGTAGGAGGATGTGGAGAAATTTAAACTCCTATATACTACTGATGGAAGTATTAAATGGTTAAATTTCTTTAGAAGACCATCTATCAATTCCTCAAACATTAATGAATAGCATTACTATGTGACCCCAAAATTATGCTCTTAGATATATATTTCAGGAAATCTCTATGGACTTTCCCATAAATTCTTATACATGGATGTTGATAGTATTAGTCATATAAGCCAAAAATTTAACCAAAATATTAATCAACTGGTGAATAAATAAAATGTGATCCACTCCTACAATAGAATATTACTTGACAGCAGAAGGGAATTAAATACTGAAACATGCTGCAACATGGATGGATCTTGAACACATTTTGGAAAGTTAGAGAAACCAGTCACATGAAATACAGTTTAAATGTCTGTATTTACATGAAATACCCTTAATAGGCAAATCTCTAGAGGTGTAAAATAGATGAGTGTTTTCTTAGGGCTATCATCAGGGGAAGGTTAGAGGAGAAACAAAAAGTAAATCTAGTGCGTATAGAATTCCTTCTTTTTTGAAGAAAAAGAAGATGAAAAAAATAATGAAAATAGTCTAATATGGTTGGTTGTTTTAGTCACTTTATTGGGGGTTCTTACAGGTGTTATAACACATCAATTATATCAAATGAATTTGTACAGATGCTGCCATCTGCATTTTTAAGGCCTCGACTTTCTTCTTGAACCCTTTGATATCAGCTCCTCTTTATTCCCTCCCTCCCTCACTCTACCACACTTGTGAACCCTTAATGTATCATATATTATTATTATCATTATTTTTTCATATTCTATACCATCCAATGTGTTCCTTCACCTATAATTCTGTTATTTGTCCCCCTTGAGGGGGTTTATAGAGCCATCGTTGCTATCAGTTCCCTCTTCCTCCCCTGCCCCCTTCCTGTACCCTCATGGAATCATTACTCCCAGTACTGTTTCTGAGGCATTTATCTATATGGAATTCCATGTATTGAAAGCTCATATCTGTATCAATTTACATAAGCCAGACTAACAGGAATGGTGAGGCAGAACTGAGGTTCTCAAATAGTTTTGATGATTTCAAAATTCTGTGAAATTGCTAAATGTAATCTTTAAGTGGCTAAATTATATAGTATATGTTTATATCTCAATAGAGTTCTTATAAAATAAGGTAAATATAAAATATGAAGTATAATACTTTATTAATATATGCCACATATATAAAAAGAACACAGGTCTAATGTGTAAAAGGGGTTTAGGAAAAGAAAAGGGTACTTATCTGTTCTTTGTATAAAGGAGAAAACCAAAGTTCTATTTTGTTCTTGATGTTGATAACCAGAAAGTTATATATTAAAGAACATATCTTGAGAGAGTAAGGATAGCTTCCAATATTATTGTCTGCCAGTAACAGAGATGATAAGCTAAAAGCAATATAGCTCACATTTGAGAAATATAGGAGGAAAAGGAACTAAGAAGATGACAGCTGAAAATTGGAGAAAGAACATGATACTTCACCAAACAGGATATTCAATGGCCAGCCAAAAAAGGAAAAAGATTAACAAACATAAAACCCACTGTCACCAGACCCATTGCCATTCAAGCTATTTGGACTTATAACAAACCTATGTAAGGCTTAGAGACTATACATCTATGTGGCCAGATAGCCTCGTCTTTCTCCAGCAGAGTGGCCAGTGGGTGTAAACTGCTGACCGTGTGATAAGTATTCCAGTGCTTACCAGGACTCCTTCAATGGTCAGGAGAAACATGACAGTTTACTTAACAATTAATTATGAGAAACATATAAATAAACAATCACACTATAAATCCAAATCAGGGATCCCAATAAGTGGCCAAGACTGAAAAGAAGAAAACAAGTTTTGGAGATGTGGAGAAAGTTAAACTCTTGTTTACTACTTACAGAAACACAAACTGGTTTAGACATTGTGGGGACAGCATGGCAGATCCCCAGAAAAAGAGAGGCAGAGCTGTCGCATGCCAGCAATCACACACGTATGTACATACCCCAGGAGCAACATAAGCAGACACAGGCACATGTTCATCAAGTCATTATTCACAAGACAAAAAAGCAACTCAAGTGTCTATCCGTAGATGAAAAATAAGTAAAATGTGTTACACAAGGTGGTTGGGAGAGGAAAAGGTGGTGTGATTAACTGTGATGGAAATTTTGTGTTCTTTATGGGCAGGGCTACACAGCTGACAGTTAAAATTGTTATTATCATAGGTTTTGTGTCAACTTGGATTCTTAGTGATTTGGCCGCATAATTTCCCATATTGTAATCAACTGTATAATGGGATCTACTATGAGCAGCAAGTATATATGGGTGAATTGAAGTGGAGTCAACCTTTATGTAAGTCACAATGGGAAGGGCATTTCTTCAGGAGTGTGGCCTAATTCCTATATAAGTAGACTTTGTGAAGAGCTTGTTTTCTTCTTGCTGTGTCTGGATGCTGCATTCTGCTCATAAACTTCCAGTTCTTTGTACTTGAGCCCACCATATTGCCTGCCCACCCTGGGAGCCTGTCCACCCTTGGAGCCTACCATTTGATCTGCTGACCTTCATCCTCCTCTGCATCTACCAACCTGTGGTCTTCCCACTTCTTGGTTTGTTTCCCTGCTTCCTGGTTCATCAGCCTGTACAACTACATGAGTTAAGAGAAGCCTCCAGATTAACCTTTGACTCATGAACTTGAACTGGATTTGGCTTATCCACTTCCTACAATTATGTGAACCATTTCTGTGATGTAAACTTCTTTCTCTTTGTGTGTATATGTGACTCATTTTGCTTCTCTAGAGAACTCAGCCTAAAACAGCTATCAATAAGTTGTACACATGCAAAACATTGAATTGGCAAAAGTTATATGATGGACATATTTGCAGCCATGATCCCTTGTGCCTCCACCCCCGCCCCTCCAAAAGAAGAGTTGCTGCTGAGGTTACTTTTATGCATCCAAAAATCATCATGGGCTTTGGTTTCTTAGCTTGGAGGTTTAGAGTCATGATTTCAAGAGATGTCCCAGGTACTTGACCTCATAGGATATTTCATGTCTCTTTTCTATTTCTAGTTTTAAGTATAGTTCTTGGGATCTTAAAAGTTTGCAAGTAGTCATTCAGAGTGCAACCATTGGTTTCTATTTGCCTGGAACAACAGAGGAAAAAAGAGAGTCAGTAATAGGAGGAAAATATTGAATATGTGCCTAATTAGTTCAATGAACAACTACTTCCTTAGCCATGAGACCAGACAACTGGGTGGTGTCTCAGTGTCATTGCTGAAAATTTTAATGAAAGATCCCATAAAATAATCCTGATAAAACAGGGGAACAGGGCTGAACCCCGGTGCTGCAGTGGTTGAGTGTGGGACTGTGGCCCAAGGGCTTGGCGGTTCAAGGAGAACAGAATTATAAATTCCAATGAACTTCAGGCTTTATGTAGCAATGGAAGCAAAATGAACTCCTAAAACCAATGCCCTGAAATAATTTTAAACCGTAAACCTAAAACATCCCTGGAGTGTTCTTAAACCAAAGGGAGTTAGTTTCACTTGAAAACAGATAAGGCATCTAATCTGAGCTGAGCCCCGGTGGCACGGTGGTTGTGTGTGGGACTGCGGCCCACAGGGTTGGCGTGAATCCCACAGCAGCTCTCCAGGAGCAAGGGGGACTTCCTACTCCCACCAGGGCAGTGATGTGGGAAAAAAAAGACATCTAATCTGATCACAATTGAATGAAGGTGAGCACCAATTACAAGAAGCTTAAGGAAAGCTAAATGAATTTGTGGAAATTAAATAAGCACTATTAAAATTTCAAATCCACTGGGTTGTTGAAGGCATAAAAAGAGAAATGAAAGCTACTTTGAATCTTAAGAAAGTAGTGGAAGAGGCAAGACTTACTCACTGTAGTGAACAGAGGGTGCATGTCTTTTCAATTGCTCATGTAACAAAATTGGAGGGCTATTTATTGTGATTTGCTGCAGAGCCAAATATGACGGCTTGATTGCTAGAAAGCCCTGTGAGACTGAGTTGTGAGTTGAGCGACCCACTTTTTTCACAAATAATTTTTGTTGAAGTAATCACTCCCTGGCAGGTAATGGCTATTTATACTTCTGCAGTTGACGGACATTTCTCAATTGTACCTGTCACTTCAAATAAAAAACAGGCAGTGTTCATTGTCATGTCAAAAGGCAAGTACTATGTAAACACTAGCAATATGGGGAACACTTTTCTGCCACTAGTTTCCCTTCAGACGAGATAGCTGGTAACATTAGCACATGTGAACAATTTGAATAATGTCATACGCCAATATTTAGAAGCAGTACATTTCTGGGTCATCCAACATCTTCACATGATGTTACTAAAAATCCATTAAACATAGAAGGAGAGTTTATTGATGAGTCATTTGTCAAGTTTGGGTGTTGTATCAAAGAAATATATATATATATATATATATCTGGGATGATATTAAACTGTTTTTCTCCTTAACTTAAACATATCCCCTGAAGTTTTCTTAAAGTCAGCCTGCATCCTTGAGTATTAGTGTTATTTTAACACCAGTCCATATGGTATCAAATTTATAATGCAGGGCTGAGCTCCGGTGGCGTAGTGGTTGTGCGCGGGACTGCAGCCCACTGGGATGGAGGTTCGATTCCAGCTCCATGGAGCATAGGCTGGGCCTCCTACTCCCAACACCTGAGGGCAGTGATGCCCCCCCCCAAAAAAAACAAAACAAAACAAAAATTTATAATGCATACTTGAAAGGTTAGATAGAGACCTTAAGAGGAAATTAGTTTGTTAATGACAAAGGAGCAAATGATTGAACAGCTCAAAGAATATACTCAGCATTACTAAATTGTACTTGTAGAAACTAGGTTTTATTAGGTATACTTAATAAAATTAGAAAATGCTTCCTTTTAAACACACACACCACCAAAGATAATTTAGCTGAATTACTAAAAAAAAAAAATTCTGCTTTCCCCATTATATCCTTTTAAAAACTATATGGAAATAAATTGACAATGGCAACTTGAAATATTAGGTGGGAATCTCAACCCCACTGTCACTGAGTCAACTCTGAGTGGTAGTAACCTGTAGGACAAGCAGAACCGATTCTTAGCATTTCAGAGCCTGTAAATATCTTCAGGCGCAGACAGCCTCCATAACTCTCTAGCAGAGTGACTGGTGGGTTAGATCAGCTGACCTTGAGGTTAGAAGCCCAACGTGCAATCCACTGCATTAGCAGGGCTCCTAGGTAGAAGCCTAATGGACAGTGAATTTATGGTAATAGAGGAGAAAGAACTCAGAAAAAAAGGGTGTGAATAGATTACACAGCTCAAGAAATGTAATTCATCCCACTAAATGGTACATGTATAAACTCGAATTGGTATATATTTTCTGAATATGTTCTTAGAAAGTTCAGCAAAAGAGAGAGAAAGAGATTGAATTTCTGCTGTTTATCAGATATCCTCTTCCATGTGAGAGAGAAATTTAGGAAAAGAGTCCCTACCTTCTTATACCCAGAAGTCTGGGAAGGTGCTTGTCCACCAAACCCCCATCATTGTGTTTTCTTTAATGTGACCAGACCTCCCACTTTTAAACAATTTTTCCTGTGTCCTGCGGTGTTTTAAAATTAAATAAATATATTACAATACTATTTTTGCGTTCTAAGAACATTTTTGTTGTTCCATATAGACCAAATTTTTGATCAAGAATTCTCCCCTCCCCCCGGTCAATGGTGTCCCGCTTAAAATCTGGTCCCTTTAGGTTGTGTTGTGGCTATTGGGAGACCAGGTGACTGGGTGGAAGGGTGATGCCATCAGGTGTGCTTTAGCGTTGTATTACACCACTGCAGGAGGAGAGTTTGTGTCCTTTGTTCATATGACTGGGTCCTTTACGAAGGCTTGGAATTTCTGACTTGCCCAAAGAAGGGCCTTCTACTTCCTTGTCAGAGGTGAAAGACCAGCTGCCAAAAACAAAAACAAAAAAACCCAATACCCAGCACCGTGATGGAGGGATTCCAGGTGTGGAGCTGTGTGAATTTCTATTGAGGCTTTTGTTTGTCCTCTTGGGCACTGGTTGAAACATGAGCACATTAATTAATTTCTTCCCTCGAGCTGTATGTTTGGGGAATGCTCTTTACTCTCTCATCAATTTAAAAGATAAAACTGTCAACCTATAGTAGGCTATTACACTTTCAACAGTCAACTTGCCTGAAAGAGGGTGGTGAAAGCACAGATAATTTGAAGCGTCTGCATTGAGTTTTTGGAATCTGCTCAGGACACCTTGGTGCACCTCACCAGTGCTTGTCTGTTCTGCTCTTCATGGCTGTGCAGATTCTCCAAATCCCAGGCCTGCAAGGCCATCTGCCCAGTGTACTCTTCTAAGGCAGAAGATGAATGTATTTCATAAGTTCACCGAATCCAGTCCCAAAGCAAGAGTCTTAGTTGGGGGTGAAATTATCCTGCAAATGGGGCCTTCAGCTTTGCTCTTGGGGTACCTCATGCAGAGCTACCAAAGGGCTCCGGAAGAGGAAGCGTGAGTGTTGCTATGATGCTCAGCAGATTTCAGGGGAGGATGGACTAGAAAGAAAAGTCTAATGAGCTGTTTCTGAAAATCCGCCTGTGAAAACTGCATGGGTCACGAGAGTCTGATCCACAACCAAGAATGATTTGGGGGCAAGACGGGACAACATTTCCTTTTGTTGTGTCTTAAATTGGGACCCTCTTCAAGGCAGCGCATGATAGTATCCTCTGATGGTTAGCATTCTTAATAGAAGGGATTCAATATTTCATATCACACATTACCTGATGCTGAATTGTACGTCCATTTTCCCTTTCTTTTTAAAGTTGTACACCTTTGTCCTTTCCTCATATAGTGAGTGTACCCTTTTCCTTACAGTTGGGCATCAGCTTTCTTGTGGTGTTCTGGGCCACTTCCTTTATTTGTATTCAGAGTGCAATTCTTTGGTTAGTAATCTTACTTTATTTTCTCTCTCCCATTCTGTCTCCTACTTAGAGTGAGCCAAAGGGCAGGGTCTGGATTAGGGCTTTTGGAATGACTGTTGTCTAGTCTCAGGTGGTGTGAGGTCAGGGTAGTAGAAGTCTGATTGCCCTCATTGGAAACCCAGGAAGCTGCTGCCCACATGTGGCCCTTGAGTGGAGAGCAACTGAGTGAAGATGGCCGTGTTCCGAGGAGGCCTTTCTCACTGGATGCTCCAGGACTTCCCATCTCAAGTAAACCTGCCCTTGATTTTAAATGCCTTTCAGTTTCTTCCCCAAAGTACTCCAAAAATGCTTTGTATCATTTCCCCACCTCTCAAACAGTCTTTTAACCTTTTCTGCTTTGCTTTCAATTTTATCTCCTCCCAGTAGCTAATCAGTTGCTGGGATGTCAACCTCAGTTTGTGCATGCTAAAATAGAACTACTCCATACAGTTTTCAAAGGCTGGCTCATGATTCTAACTGTCCACCTTTTGTCAAGTGCCCTAACTGTTTGCACTATCTCCAAAAACCCTCCTTTTGTTAAAGCCAGATCTTGTTTTACTTGACCTTCTGCTGCATTGAGACGCCTTACTTTCTGAGACAGTCCTTTGCTCCTGGGACGTCATGCTCTCTTTTTCTTTCTATTCCCCTGGCTTCTCTTTCTCCAGTGTTGATTCCATCTCTTTTACCCAGCAATGTGATTTAGTGGTCCACAAGGAGTGCCCTGGGATTTATCTTCATCTTATTCCTTTGTTTGCCTAAACAACAGCCAATGATTCCTAAATGTCTCTCTCTGAAATTGCCTTTGTTCTTAAACTGTACAGCCAACTTGATCTGTCCATTTTAGATGTCTCAAAAATACCTGAAATGTAACTAAACAAAAACCCGCAGTGCTTTTCTTCACTTCTGACTATATTTCTGTGTCCCCTGAGGGAAGTGCACAGCGCTCCCATCCACAAAGAGAAGAGCCACCAACTTGTAGTTATCTTGAGCAGTTCCTGTTTCTTTTTAGTTGTTTTTGCATCATCTTTAACTCATGATGACCCCATGAAAAGCAGAATGAAATTGTTCAGAGTCCTCACTTTTTCTTGTGCTTGGCTCCCATACCTGGGCCTGTGCATGTGCTGTTTCCATTGCCTGGGCTCTTCCTAACACCTCTCTCCCACCACACTAGTTAACGAGCTCTTGATCTTTCAGCTATGACCCTCTGTTTATTTTCAACAAGACATCTTTCTTGAACCCTTCATCTAAACTGAGGTCTCCTCCTTCATATTGATGGTGGATCAACAGGTCTTTCTTTTGAGGCACCTCAGGTTGACATGAGATTCCAAACATAGTAGTCATTGTAGTCAAACCATTAACTATTTGTATTTTGGTTGTCTGTACATATATTTTTATGGGAAGGATGTCTTTGACCTTCTGCAGGCTCCTTGTTACCAGTGTGGGTCTGACTGTGGGTAGAAAGGTGAAGGGTGACTGGCCCAGTGTTCCTCCCCATGCTGCGGCCCAGACCAGAGCACAACCCCACCTCCAGCTGAGTGTTGGAACCATTTCAGCACTCCAAATTTGATCAATTCCTCATTCAGGATATTAACCACACAAAAGCCTTATTTTCCACCATTCCCTGTAAGAAATTTACATGAAAGTGATGCCTTTTTATAGAAATGACTTGGCCTTGGGGAAAGTTATTTAAAGAATTCATACTTGGAGAGTAGAACTTATTTTTTCAAGGACCTTAGATTTCAACAGCTGCCGAAAAGTTCACCTGACTTGGAGCTCTTGGAAACATATGGAACCATCATTTCCAGTTGCTTTTATGTTTTTTAAAGATTTTTTTTTCTATAAACATGACAGTTTGTGAATGCTTGTATATATGTATGCATATATGTATGCACATAATAGCTAAAAACAAGCCATTAACTCACTGATTGGTTCAAATTGGTACTTCACATTATGAGACACTGACCCTCAGTTCTTGATGTGGTAGTGATAGTTTGGTGAGAAATCGCTTCGTATTACGATGCTTGCATTTATATCTTGGGCCTCACTATCAATTGATTTCGGTCAAGTAGTGTTGTAGAAGGGCAGCTGTAACCTGGTCCATGACAGTACTCTGCTCTATGGAAATGCATATCCATAATCTAGTATTTCCATGAATCTATCTATCTATCTAATCTATATATCCTGAATTCTAGAATTGGGAGAGATCCTTGAAGATTGAGGAGTTTTTGTTTTGTTTTGTTTTCTACTTAATAATTTTACAATTTTCTCAAATTTGGGTTATAATTAAGACAAGGATATAAAAGTTCGCATCTAGAAAAGTAAAAATTAGTAAGTAGTTTACAGATCAATCCTCTCATTCATTCCATTCTAGCTAGTGTCTCATGAGAAAAGTTGAAATTATGCTAGATGTTTCTAACAGAAGGATTTAATTCAAGCAATTGACTACATAGCTATTCAAAGCCTAAATGAGAAGATGAGAAAACTCTTAACTTAATAATTGCAGGAAGCAATTGGCCACCTTAGGGCTTAGGGGAAATAAAATGGAAGAAGTGAGTTTTCAACAAAAAAGAGTTTGATGAGGACTAGGCTTAGAATTTAAAGGAATGGAGTTAGCCCGCTGTCCCGAAAGCTGTATTTTGATGAGAGAAGGGTATGGGGATCCTGTGATTAGCAATTCCCCAAGAGCTGGATGCTGGAGCCACAGTTTCCCGTGCAGCTGGAGCAGTGCCACCTAACCTAAAGTCAGCATTCCTTCTCCCCTATAGTCTTTTTGGGATCTTCATATTGCCCCTTATTTGCAGGAAAGCTGACTGACTAGGGAATTAAAAGAGGCATTTCAAACAGTTCGAGAGCAAGTTTTGAAGCTTTGCACAAGGTTTTCAGCAGCTCCTTCCTCTGAAATAGGGAGCCTGAAACCTGCCTGTCCCCTTTGGGTGACCCTGCCGGTGTTTGAAATGCCAGTGACAAAGCTGAAACTAATGAGAACATTTCCCCCTCGCTGTTTGGGACATTTTCCCTTTATGTTCTATGTTTGCTTACTGAGATACAAATAAAAGGGATAATAATGCATTCATCAAAGGTACAATAAATTTTATGAAATGAATACATAAATATTACAAGTATAGTTCTGTCTAATGTTTTATACTTATGGATTAAATGAACATTACCATTGGGTCCTTAGAATATGCTGTTGTGCAGATGAACATTCAAAAAGAGTAAGATTAATGCAAATTTGTGATGTTTAGTCACCCACTCTAGGGAGAACCCTGATGATAAGTGCCATTTTAGCAATCTGTTCATGGAGTTAAAAAACGGCATATCAGTTCTGCTGAACCAGTACAAACCAGCTGAATCCCACCATTCAGACTTCCCAAGAGTTTGTCCCCCCCCACCCCCATCTCTCCATTTGATTCCTCTTCTCCCTCTTGTGGAACATTATGTATTCCTGCCCTCACTGGTACCATGTATGTGTCTAATTTTAGGAGGTCCTAGTCAGATAGTTTGTCTTCTGCTGTTTGTATATTTTTCGCTATGTTTGGTAGTATAGTGATGCCATATGTTAGGATCTCTAAGTTTATCTATATTTGTATTTTTCATGGTTTTTATTCCTTTCAGGTTTTCATTTAGGTGTTTGATCCTGCTTGAGTTTGTTTTTGTACACAATGTCAGATGTGGGTCCTGTTTCATTTTTTTTTTGCAAATGGATATCCAGTTTTGCCAACACCATGTGTTAAAGGACTTCTCTCTTCACCATTCAATGTTTCAGTCCTTTATCAAAGATTAGATGTCCTTATATGGACAGATTTACTTCTGTGTTTTTCCATTTTGTTTCATTGGTCTGTGTGTCTGTTTTTGTACCAATAGCCAGGCTGTTTTAATGACCATGGCTATATGTAGTAAGTTTTGAACATAGGAAATGTGAAGTCTCCTATTTTGTTGTTCTTCAGTAACACTTGCTTCTCTGGGGTCTCTTTATTTTCTAATATAAAGTTGGTCATAAATTTGGCCATCCCTTTAATGAATGATGTTGGAAATCTATATCAGTATGGTATTAATCAGTATATCCCTTTGGATAGCACTGACATTTTCGCAATATTAAAACCTCTGATCCATCAGTATGGCTTAGTCTTCTGTTTATGTGGTCTCTTTTGTTGTAGTGATTTGTTGTTTTCTTTGTATGGGTCTTTAGTTTCTGTGGTGAGATTTACTCCCGTATGTTTCATCTTTTGGGTGGCTATTTTAAATTGTACTGCTTTCCTGACACCTTTTACAGAATTCTCTTTGTTAGTGCTTCATGTGTTCTGAGTCTCTTTCATTGGTGCATAGGTATTTATTATGGCTATGTCTTCTATTAATCTTTTATTTAGTATAGGCATATAGTGCCCTTTCTTGTACTTTATGCTGATTTTTCTTTAAAATTTATTGTATCAGAAATTATTATTGCCAATTATTTATTTGTTGTTGTTTATTTTGTCTTTGAATATAAGATATGTCTCATTAAAGGTCCTGTTTTCTTATTTACTTGCTACTCTTTGTCTTTTGATTCATTATATTACATTATATATATGTATTGGTTTACAGAATTTATTAAAATTATACTGTTACTTCTCCGGTGTCTTTTAATTCAGTGTCACTACTTTTTGTTTATTCTCTAAGGTGATATTTATCCCAAAGAGTACAAAGAATTCATTCACAGAAAGGTATGTCTTTGCTTGTGAAAGAAGTTATCCCTAGAAAAATCCACAAAATAAAACAAGCAAAACAAAACAAGCCAAAACCATCACCTACTTTCTGTAGTGCATATTGAATACCCTATGAAAGGATGCTGAGGAATTTGGTCAGCCACTTCGTAGGCCTAAGAGAAACATGATCATTGCCCACCAAGATGATAGATCACCCTTACATGTAGAGTGAAAACTCTAGGGTTACTTAAGATTTTCAGTGTCCAAAACATTGAAGAAAAATTTAATCCATAAAGAACATGCTAGTCTGTCCATAAAAATCAAGGTCTCTCTGTGGATTTTTTTCCCCAAAACCATTTTATGAGAAGCTAATCCAGACATAATACCATTCCGTAGTTTAATTATATAAAGCAGTGTTGTACAATCGCTACCACAATCCATTTCAAAGCATTCTCTTCCTTCTGGAACTCCATGATATCAGATCCCTTTTATCCCAGCCGTATCCCCCACCCCCCATAGCTGTACTCCACAGAAACCTTTACTCTAGTTTTGTCTCCAATTGATTCACTGCTATTGAGTTTTATATACTGAAAACACAGAAAAGTACATGACAAAGAGTCAAGAAGCTTACCAGAAATGGCAAAATACAACAGAAACAAACCCCAGTATAAAAAAAGAAAATATGAAAAACCAGATCAAGCACAAATTGGATCAAAAGGGACAGCAAGTGACAAGGTGTTAACTGTTCAGGTCAGATTTATCATGTTAATCTAATATAGTCATCTCTCCAATACTCTCTGTCTGGTCACCAGGTTATTCGCATTCCTCCATTATAGTTAGAGGGAAATGGCTGAAGACATTCCCTGTGTAGATCCTGCAAAATTTTTTTGGCTTCTTCTGCCCTCCATAGCCTTATCTACACTAGATTCTCACAATTTAAGCTCAATACTATTCCCTCCTTTGGATTTGGATTATATAATTTAAAATCTTTGGATAAAAGATATTGGCATGCTTCTTCCATATTGGTTTAATTTACATCTCACTTAGATGGCCGCTTTTTAAAAAACAAACCTTTAAGCCCCATGTGCTAGTCAAGCATCATCTAATTTCTTCACTACCCTTTACTAGAGCACCCATTTCTTCTGTGCTTCCTTCATGAGGGTAAATATTGAGTAGGACCAAGACTTAAGAACTAATTGTTCATGTAAGAACTACTCAGAGGGGTGTGTCTGATCAAAGCACACAGGAGCTAATGAAAAGGGAAGGAAACTGGAACACATCCTGGCCCAGCAAGCCCTGAGGATGATATTCCTGCACAGAGCAGTCAATGCACACAGAGGACTACAGGGCCAGCCCCACCACGAGACACAATGCTTCTCACTGACCCATAGTGCTACTGGGGCAACACTGGAGACACAGTGCGGGAATTGTGCCTGATCTGACCCCACCACACTTGGGTAAAACTCTAAGGGGGTGCAACAGAGCAGCAATGGGTGCAAGGCATTGAAGCCCCTAGAGAATACTAAAGATACACTTTGGGGCCAGGGCATGGCACTCCATTAGACTAGACCAGAGAACACTCCTAAAGATCAGCAAACAAACTGGAACTATTTATAGGCTTTTCTTCTTTTGTCGTTGGTTTTTTGTTGTTGTTTTGTTTGCTCTGTCTTGTTTTTGTGCTTACTATTGTTTCTGCATGTCTGTGGGATAAACAATTTGGAGGATAAAAACAACACGACTGACATTGGAGAGGGGAAGGTGGGGGAAAAGGGTTGTCAACGAATCCAGGGACAAGGGAACAACAAGTGATCTAAAATCAATGGCAAGGAGGGTGTGGGGTGCCTGGTGAATCTTGATCAAGGGCATTGAAGTTGAGAGGAATTACATGATTGTAATTACATGAGGGAACATGAGTGAAGGCCCAACATGATAGAGGGACAAGAGGAAAGTAAAAAGAAATAGAGGAAAGAACTAAAAGGCAAAGGGTATTTTTAGAGGTGTAAATACAGGCATGTACATATGTAGCTATATCTATATATAATGATTTGGAACTAGATCTATGTGCACATACCTATGTGTTAAGTATTAAGGTAGCAGACAGACATTGGAGCTCTACTTAAGTAGAGTGCAAGAACACTTTGTTCTAATAACCTGGCATCCTGTGATGTGCACCTTCTTGACAAGATTGCTGAAGACAAAAGGGGTGCATAAGCAAATGTGATGAAGAAACTCATGGTGCCTGGCTATCAAAAGACAAAGCATCTGTTGTCTTAAAGGCTTGAAGATAAACAAGCAGACATCTAGCTCAGAAGCAACAAAACCCACATTGAAGAAGCACATGACTTGTGTGATCACGAGGTGTTGATGGGATCAGGTATCACGCATCAAAGAAGAACCCAAAATCATATCCATGTGAATAGGGGGAGGGTGGAGTGGAGACCCATAGCCCACCTGTAGACAATGGGACTTCCTCTTACAGAAGGGTGTTACAAGGAAGAGCTGAGCCAGTCAGGGTGCAGTTATATTTTTCGGCACCAATGAAAAATACAACTTTCCTCTAGTTGTTTAATGCCCTCTCCCCACTATAATTTATAGAATCCAATTCTACCTTACCAATCCACCTAGGCCAGAGATAAAAGCTTGAAACACAGGGAATCCAGGACAGATAAATCTCTCAGGACCAATAATGAGAGTATTGGTACCAGGAGGGTAAGGGAAAAGTGAAGGGAGAACAAGAAAACCAATCACAGTGATCTAAATATAATCTCTTCCATGGAGGATGGACAGCAGAAAAATGTGTGAGGGGAAGAGACATCAGTCAGTGTAAGACATGGAAATTAAAAAAAATAAAGTATCAAGGGTTCATGAGGGAAGGAGGATGAAGGAAGGGAGCTGATATCAAGGGCTCAAATAGAAAGAAAATGTTTTAAAATTGATAATGGAAGCATGTACAAATGTGCTTGACAGAATGATTGTGATAAAAACTGTAAGACACCCCCGCCAATAAAATGACTTTAAAAAAAGAGAACCAGTTATTTTGGATTGGAGTTAGCCCAAAATCATTCCTGAATGTATGTTTTTATCCATCTCTGGTTCACCTTAAAGACATCCTTGTTAATTTATGAAAGAGAATCTTATCAATCATCTCCCTGGATCATAAGGAACTTTTATTTATAATGTCATTATTTAGTCCATGGACCATATTTTAAAACACTATGTGAAAGAGAGATTAAGCAAATTTAGGTTAACTACAAATCACAATACATGGATTATTGACTTGTATAGAATTAATTCTTACATGATTAAATATTATTTGCACAAATAATGAGACCTGGTGGTCATGCAAAACATATAAAAATATTCACTGACAGTAAGAGACCACAGGTATGACAGAATAATGCATACCTTAATACAGCAAGTTAGGTATTGGAGTATTAAGTAAATGTTAGTCCGCATACCAACAGTCCAATACTCTTGGTGTAGCTGTCTTCCCCTTCTTTACACACCATGTAGTTTCAATCTTAAGTCCTCAGGTTACAGGTGTAATTAAGGCAGAGCCTAGTTTACCTAGTGGGGTTTCCATATCACATTTGTCTAGGATGGACTTTGGAATGATGGTGTGCCTTGAAGATTCAGGGTTCAATGTCTCAGTATTCTATGGCACATGGCCTGAGTCCGCCAGGACTATACGGAACCTTGGATCATTTTGGCTTATTAGCATTTTACCAAGCATACTTCTTCCTTAGGTTCTGTAACAATATTGTAAGCATTTTTTATCCCCACTAGAAAGTTGACCCTCCCTTTTTTTCTACCAACAGATATTAACTTGTCTTCTCCAAGATGCGAATGCTCCCTTTCTCCCCTCCTGACTTGATTTTCCCATCAATATCCCTTATCATTTTGGTAGGAATGTCTGACACTTTGGGGGGATCTTGCCCTCCCTTTACATGGTAGCCACTACGTGGTCATCCTCCCTTCCGCCGTTCTCAAAAATCTGATACCAACTCACATGATGACCCCCTCCACCAAAGTGGCTTTCAAGATGTGTGCATGGAGAGGATGGTGCGTGATTCATGCACACAAGTCAGTCTTTCCACCAAGCTGCTGGGTCACCCTGGCCAGAAGACAGGATGGCCTGAAAGCCTGAGCTTGCTAAATTCTGGTGTTCATCCCTACAGCAGTGGTCCCATGTGGTATTTGTCATTTTGTGATTGACTAACTTCACACACATAATGGCTTCCAGATTCCTTCATGTCATAAGGTGCTTCATGGTTTCATCATTGTTTTTCAGGGATGTGTAGTGTTCCATTGTGTGTACATACCAAATGTTTTTATCCCTTCTTCTACTGATGGGAATTTGGACTGTTTCCAACTTCTTGGTGTTGTAAAGTGACCATATTTTAAGCGGGACACAATTGACTGGGGGTAGGGGATGGGGGTTCTTGACTAAATTTTGGTCTATATGGAGCAACAAAAATTTTCATAGAATGCAAAAATAGTATTATAATATATTTATCTTAATTTTAAAATGATGCAGGGCATTGTTTAAAAAAGTGGAATATCTGGTCACTTTATGCTATTGTGAACTATGCTGTAATTGACACGGGGGCGCATACATTTATTTGTGATCTGTCTCTTATTTCTTTGGGGTATATATCCAGCAAGATCTGATATTTCTATCGCCAGCTCTTTTAGGAATCACCACTTTGCTTTCCACAGTTTGCAAGTATTTACAAGCCCACCAGCACTGTATAAGAATTCCATTTTCTCCATACCCTCTCCAGCACTTGTTATTCTGTTTTTATATTTTGTTTTTATTTAATTGGGCTGTGGTTGTGGGTTTTAGCTGGTATCTCATTATTTTTTTGATTTACATTTCCTGGATGGCTAGGGAATGAGAGAATTTCTTCATGTGTCTGTTAGCCATTCAAGTGTCGTCTTCAAACATTGCTTATATAGGCCTTTTGCCCACATTTTAAGAGGTTTTTTCTATCTTATGGACTTGAAGTATATTGTAGATTTTAGTAATTAGTCCTTTGTCTGTTATATAATTGTTAAATAATTTTTCCCAATCTGTGGACTCTTATATTACTTTTTTGATGAGATCCTTTGATGGACACAAGTGTTTTATTTTAATAGATCCAATTAATCTATTTTGTCTTCCATTATGTGTGCTTCCTTTGTTATATGTGGTAGCCCATGTACGCCCTGCTGTGGGGCCCATAGATTTAACCCAATTCTCTTGATCATCTGATAGCTTTGAGCTTTACATTTAGGTCTCTGACCCACTTGAATTTGTTTCTGTGCATAGTGTGAGGTTTGGGTCCTGTTCAGTTTCTTCAGCAGACGGTGATCCATTTTTTCCAGCACCATTTGTTGAAGAGGGAATTCCCCTTTCCATTTAATGCTTATTGAACTTTTATTGAAGATCAATTGTCTGTAGGCAGATGCTATTATTTATATGTTTTCTGTCCCGTTCTATTGGTCTATGCATCAGTACCAGGCTATTTTGGCAACTCTGTCTGTGTAGTAGGTTTTGAGGTTGGGTAGTGCAAGAATCCCTACTTTGTTCTTTTTGAGAAGTTAATTGATTATCCTGACCTTCTTCCTTCTCCACGTGAAATTGGTAATTAGGTTTTAATTTCTTTAAAGAATGATGTTGGAATTTGGATTGAGATTTTTTGGTTTTGTTTTGTTTTGGGGGCCATCACTGCCCTCTGGTCTTCTTGGGAGCTACCCAGTCTTGCTTCTGGAGAGCAGTTGCTCGATTTGAACTGCCAAGCCCATGGGCTACAGTCCCGCATTCAACCACTTACACCACTGGGGCTCAGCCCTTGGATTGAGATTTTACTGAATGTGTAGATTGCTTTAGATAATAGCAAGAGGTTCACAATATTGAGTCTTCCTTTTCATAAACATGGGATATTCTTCCATTTCCGTAGGTCTCTTTTGGTTTCTTTTCTTTTTTGTATGTTTTGTAGTTCTCTTTGGACATATCTTTTTTTTTCTCTGATTAGATTTATTCCTAGTTATTTCAATTTTTGTGTGGCTATTGTGAGAAGTCTTGATTTTTTTTAATGTCTTTTTTTGGATCTCGCATCTCTAGTCTATAAGAATCCAATTGATTTCTGCTTGTTAACCGTGTATCATGCTACCTTACCAAATTCCTCAATTGTTTCCAACAATATTTTTTGTAGAGACCTTGGGGTTCTCTCTACATAAAATCATATCATCTGTGCAAATAGCAAGAGTTTCACTTCCTTGCCCAATTGCACTCCCTTAATTTCTTACTGTTGTCTAATGGTTGCGACTTGAACTTCGAACACAATATTGAATGTCTGCCAATAAGGGTTTCCATTTTCAATGGGAATATTTTCTTCTTTTCTCCATTGAATGGTTTTTCAAATATGGCCTTTATTGTTTGGAAGGATTTTCCTTCTATTTCTTTTTTATTGAGTGATTTTATTAAGATTGAATGTTGGAAATTGTCAAATGTTTTTTTCTTCATCAATTGATATGATCATGTGGTTCTTATTCTTCATATTGTTTATGTGATAGATTATATATTTTTTTAAATGTGAACCATTCTTGAAACTATAATATTATGGTCATGATTCTTTAAAAAAATATTTTTTGCTAGATTCAATTACCCAAGATTTTGTTGAGAATTTTTGTTTCTATGTTCATGAGGGACATTGGTCTGCATCTGTTTTCTGTCTTTGGGAGCCTTTACCTGATTTTTGTATCATAGTTTATTTTGGCTTTGTAGAATCAGTTTGGGAGTTTGCTGTGACTATCTATATATTCTGGAATAGTTTGTGCAGAATTAGTGATAGCTCTTCTCTGAATACTTGGTAGAATTCTCCTGTGAAACCATCTGAGCTTGGGCTACTTTTGATTGAGAGTTTCTTTTTTTTTCTTTTTTTTTTCAACCCTCCCCCCCCCTTTTTTTTTTGAGTGGGAGTTTCTTGATGACCTTACCTACTTCTTCTTACACTATAAGTCTGTTCAGGTTTTAATGTCCATCTGTGTTAGTTTAGATAGAGATGCATTGCTAAATATTTGTTCATGTCTTCTAGATTATCAAATTTGTTGGAATACAGTCTTCTGTGACACTGTGTTGTTATTTTTATTTCATTTGAATCTTTTGGGATGTCACCCATTTCATGTTTTCATCTAGATATTTTCATCTGCTCGTTGCTTTTCTTTGTTAAGCTTGCTCGCTGTTTGTCAATGTTCTTGATCCTTTCAAGCAACCAATTTCTTATTTTGTTGATTTTACTCCCATTTTTTTCCAGTTTGTTTATTACTACTCTTTTTTTCCTTGCATCATTGCCCTAGTGGGAGTAGGAAGCCCAACCTTGCTCCTGGAGAGCTGCTGCTGGATTTGAACCATCAACTCTGTGGGCCACTATTCTACACACAACCATTGTACCACCAGGGCTCAGCTATTTACTGCCCATTTTTTATGATTTATTTTCTTCTGTTGGAAGATTTATGGTATTGACTGTGTTTGAATTGTTGGAAGTATTCTGTTAAAGTGTTGAAAATTATTTTCTACTCTTTTCTCATGTGTGTATTCATTGTTATAAACTGACCTCTGATAACTGCTTTTGCTATAACCCATAGTTTTGGGTATGTTATACTATCATTCTCCTTTGTTTCCAGGAATTTCTGACTTCATTTATTTGAGCCAATACCCAGTCTTTAAAAGTAGTGTGTTGCTGAGTCTTCATGGTTTCTGTGGAGACTTCTGAGCTTATTCTTAATTGTTTACCTTTGTAAGTGACTTTTTTTTTCTCTTTGGCTCCTCTCAAGATTCTCATTTTTCCCTTAAAGTTTGATAATTTGGCTACTATATGTCTTGATTGTTTTGGAGGATTTTTTTTGGGTGGGGAGGGGGGAGAGTGGTGGCGGAGTGGTCTAAACTATTAGGTGCCTGGAATTTGTCTCTTCCTTAGTGATATTGGAGAAATTTTCATTCACGAATTCCCTCACCTGAGGAATTTTACCTATAGACATCTTTGTTTCTTCCTAATCTGATATGCCAATGAGACATGTATTATTTCTTTTCATGGTGTTCCACATCACCTCAGGTTTTCTTCAGATTCTTTTGTTGTTGTTGTTTGATTGTTTCTCTCATTTGCTGAAGTCTGTGTGTTTGTCTTCAAGTTCACTGAATCAATTTTCCTTTTCTTCCATTCTATTGCTTAGTTCTTGTACCTTTTTAAAATTTTTGTGCTATCTGATTGTTTAGCTTCTGGACTTCTTTTGGGTTGTGAGGTTTTTAGTATCTCAATTTCTTTCTTTGTTTTAAAGATTGATCTCCAGAGCTCTTGTATGATCCTAAACATCCTTCTCTTGTGTTCTCTTTCTGGTTGTTGGAGGATTCTTTTTCTATGTATTCCACTAGGCTTGGGTAATCTCCAGTTATTGATTTTTGTTTATCTTGAGTTTTTTTTGTGGCTATTGCTCTTGGCTGTTGTTTGAGTGTTATAGTGCTCCAGCTATAGATGATATGTAGTGTTCTATGTTGTGTGTGTGTGTGTGGGGGGGGGGGGTTGGTGGTGGCTCTACATTAGAGGAGGAAGATTTAGATAGGGGCTGGAAATTGTGTTGTGTAGAGAGGAGGAAAAAGTAATAGAGTTTGGTGGGTAGAATGAATAGGTGAGTAGAGCAGAAGAGTTTTGTTTAAGTGATATTAATCATAAATGACCTTCTGGTTAAATATAGTGACTTTTGATAAATTAGAAAAGGGGATTTTAAAAAGTGTTCTAGCACTTGTTTATGTGGAGTTGTATCTCAGTGAGAAAGGTTGAGCAAGGTCTTGAGGTAGTGGTGGATGAGGTAGATTAGATGTATATCTGGCAGTATACCATAGTCACTTATCTACCCAATATATAATATAGGGAGAGTGGAGCTGACTAACGTTTTTGAGTGTATAACAAAGGGACTTTGGCTTGGTAGCACTCTGCTTCCTTGATTTCAGGGAACTGATCTGTTAATGTAGGAGTTGCACCCCTATAGGGACTGTCACCTGAGATATAGAAGAGGGGTCTGGGGATTCTGTGTTATGCCACAGTATCTGCTGAGATATGCTTATTTACCAATTTCTGGGTTCTCTGGTGGGAAAATAAGTTTTGTGCTTTTACGAAAAAATAAAATACCGTGAAGCACCTTGAGTTCAGGTCATGTATCTGATTTTCCAGAGTGCGGTTCCCTGCCTGTTCAATTCTGACTGAGACGGCAGAGTTCACTAGGACTTTTATCTAGCCACTCTGATTTTCTCAATAAAATTATTGAAAGGTATAAATTTATGGTGTTTTGTTGTGTATTTTATTCTGGTGCTGCTGATTTCTTGGCTTCATATTATTTGGTGTTCTAAGGTAAATGTTCTATTTTCTTCTTTATTTATATGTTCACTAACTATATATGCCACCCAATTGACTTCTTGCCTGTATATATTCTGCTGAGAAAGCATTGCATAATTTTCTTGGCTCTTTTTTTTTTTCTCAAGGCATCACTGCCCTGGTGGTGGGAGCAGGAGGCCCAGCCTTTGCTCCTGTGAGCAAGAATTGAACCTCCGTCCCAGTGGGCCGCAGTCCCGTGCACAACCACTACGCCACCGGGGCTCAGCTTTTTTGGCTCTTTGGTGGGCAAATTTTCCTGAGCTGCTTTCAGAATATTTTCCTTGACTTTGGTTCTAAGATTGTCATCCATGTCTACTTTATTCGGTTTCATGTTTGTTTTTTGAAAGAGAGTCTGTATAGCTTATCTTCCTTGTTTGCCATCTTATAGAATGAATCTCTAAAACCCTGTTTGAAACCATGGCCTTTTACTGACAGTACGATCCGGAGCTCTCCATGTTTTTTGAAGTGAGGCCTTACCAATCTCATTTGCTCACTCTGGGCACTGCAATCTTTCTAGCTAGAAATAGCCATGAGTTATTTGTCAGTGTAAAGTCTTGTGCCGTCATTGGAATGGACTCCTCACCATAGGACTTGCAAGCACCAGAGTATTGGGGAAAGCAATTGAGGTTGTGCTCTCTGGTGAGAAGTAGGGACAGGTGGTCATCCTACCTCCCACAGTTGACTTTTTACTAATGCACTACAATTTGACTGTGGAACTCTGGTAGAATTCTTATGTCCACATATAAAACATGTAGAAGTCACAAGATCAGTATGCAAGAATATTTGCATTTTGGAGAGATCCCTTTTCCATCCCAGGTGCTGAGGGTTCTCTTGTGGTTGCTCCCAATTTTTTTTTTCATTGTCGTATGTTTTATTTTATATTACCACATTTATATCTTGATAGGGAAATGCATATTTTCGAGGCATTTGTGATAGTTGAAGTAGCCTGAAGTACAATAACAGAAAAGTAGTAAGATTTATCACTTCATTCCTCCCTCTATAAGGAAGTCTTAAAACATTTATGGAAAAATCCCAATACCTTTTTTAAAAATCGTTTTATTGGGGGCTCATACAAATCTTAGCACAACCCATTCATACATCCATTGTATGCAAAGGACATTTGTATCTTTGATGCCATCATCATTCGCAAAAGAATTTCCTTCCACTTAAGCCCCTGCTATTGGCTCCTCCTTTTTCTACTCCCTCCCCACTTCCCCCTTTCTCATGAATCCTTGATAATTTACTAAATATTATAATTTTGTTTTGTCGAATGCTATTCGATGTCTCCCCTTGCTCACCTCCCTATTGTCCATATTCCAGGGAGGACGTTATATGTAGATCCTTATAATTGGTTCCCCCTTTCTACTCCACCCTTCCTCTATCCTCTGGTGTCAACACTCTCCCCACTGGTCCTAAAGAGATAATCTATCCTGGATTCCCCATGTTTCCGGTTCCCATCTGTACCAGTGTACATTGTCTGGTCTAACCTGATTTATAAGGTAGAATTCAAATCATGTTAGTGTGAGGGAGGAAACATTTTAGACATAGAGGAAAGATGCATGTTTTATCATTGCTACACTGTACCCTGAGTGGATTGTCTTCTCCCTACCACCCTTCTATAAGGGGATATCACTTTCCCTGCAGATGGGCCTTGAGTCCACAATCTGTACTCTCCCTGATTTATAATGATATAATTTTTAGTTCTTGAATGCCTGATACCTGATTCCTTTGAACCCTCGTGGTCCTACAGGCTGGTATGCTTCTTCTATATGGTCTTTGTTGCTTCTGAGCTAGCTGGCTGCTTGTTTACTTTCAAGCCCTTAAGACCTCAGGTGCTCATCAGTTTTCTTCACCACAATTGCTTATGCACAACTTTGTCTTCAGCAATCATATAAGGAAGGTGGGCATGCAATGATATGATTTTTGTTCTTAAAGCCTAATAACTGCTTCCATTGATACTTTGTGGTCACACAGGCTGGTGTGCTTCTTCCCTGTGGACTTTGATGCTTCTAAGCTAATGGCCGCTTATTTATTTTCAAGGCTTTAAGACCCCAAGTGCTATATCTTTGCTGGCCAGCATCAGCTGGCCACCATCAGCTTTCTTCACCACATTTGCTGTGCACACATTTGTCTTCATTGAATATGTTGGGAAGGTGAGCATCGAGAAATGCCGATTTAATAGAACAAAGTGTTTTTGTACTTTAGTGGAGATCCAATGTCTATCTGCTGCCTTAATGCCAACCCTTAAAGTATATGAACATAGATCTATTTCCCCATCATACCTAAATATATTTACCTCTGTTCATGTCTGTATTTAGACTCTGTAACTGTCCTTTACTTCCTAGTTCTTTCCTCTATTTCCTTATACTTTCCTCTTGTTCCACCATCATCTTCATCCTTCATTTGGGTTTCAGTAATTACTCTGTATTACATTACTGTTGATCAATTCCTATCAGGCCTCGTACACCCACCTTGTCACTGGTTTTGGATCACTTCTTGTTCCCTTGTCCCTGGGATGATCAACATCACCTACTTTCCCCCACCTCCCCATCTCCCCTGTCCCCCCAGAACGTTATATGTAGATCCCCCATTGTTTTCTCCTTAGACTATTCATCCAGCCTATCTTATCTAGATAGACTTGTAGAGATAATTATATGTACACAAAAACAAGACATCACAAGATGAAGCGACAAAAGAAAACAAAAGGATGGCAACAACAAAAAAAACCCAATGTCCAGAAAATATATAAATAAATAAAAAATAATAGTAACAAAAGAAAAACCTGTAAATAGTTCAAAGTCTGATCATTGACCTCCCGGACTGTCTCCCGGTTGAGTCAGATGAGGTGTCACAGCCTGGCCTCAAAGTGTATCCATGGCACTCCCTCGAGAACTCCATGCTCTGCTCCTCCTGCTGCTCTGCTGCACACCTTGTCTCAGCGTGGTGGGGTCAGACCTGACTCTGTTTCTTCAGTGTTGTCTCTGGAGGGCCTTGGGGCATCAAGGGACACTATTTCATCGAGGGGCTGATCATATGGTCCTCTCTGTGCAATGGCGCTCCTGGGTGGGGAGGTCATTCTCAAGTCTCGATGAGCCAGGATGCACTCCACTCTCTCTTCCTTCCCCTTCATTCGGTCTCATGTCCTCTGGCAAGAAATGTTCTTCTCCCTGAGCTGCAGCTTCAGTGCTGTCCTCCAAAGCAAACTCCCTTGTGGGGAGAGGTGGCAGTCCATGTAGTTGGAATTGGGACTGGGTCCTCATACTCCTCCGCTGGGCTCCCTGCTCCATGATGTCATGCTGCATTGGCATCCTGGAACACCGGTTTTAAGTTCAGTCCCTCTTTCCCTGTGGGGATAAAACAATATGCTCCCCTCGGGTGGGTTAGTGCCCCATTACCATCTTCCTCCCCTCCCCTCAGTTGGCTACCATATGTAGTGCTGCATTTGGTCTGGCCACTGCCGTTCTACCTGGACCTTACCCCAGGAATTTCTGTATACAGTAGCTTTCCCCCCTATCCCCCATTTACATTTTTTAAGCTTACCTAAGTGGACTCATGCAGTACTTTTCCTTTTGCACTTGGCTTACTTGACTTAGCATAATTTCCTCCAGTTCTTTCTATGTGGCAATATGCTTCATGCATTCATCACTACTTTTCAGTGATGTGTAGTACTCCATTCTATGTATGTACCACGACTTTTTAATCCATTTGTCAGTTGATGAAAATTTGGGTTGTTTCCAACTCCTTGCAATTGTGAACTGTGCTGCGATGAACTTTGGAGCACAGATGTCTGGCTGTGGTTCGTTTCTTGCCTCTTCTGGGTATATGCCCAGTAGGGGGATCACTGGGTCATATGGTAGCTCAATTGCCATCTGTTTTAGGTATCACCAAATCAATTTTCATAGTGACTTAACATACCTACAAGTCCACCAGCTGTGAGTGAGAGTTCCTGTCTTCCCACAGCCCTTCCAACACCTGTTGCTCCCTGATTTTTTGAATTGGGCTATCTTTGAGGGTATTAGGTGTTAAATAGCAACAAATCTCATTGTTATTTTAATCTTATGACTAATGATTGGGAACATTTTCTCATATGTTTATTGGCCATTTGGGTTTCTACCTCTCTGAAACTTCTGTTCAGATCCTTTGCCCACCTCCTCGGTGAGCAGTTAGTTTTGTTGTTTTTGGAAGCTATCAGGGTATTGTAAATTTCAGTCATAAGACTTTTGTCTGATGTATAATGTTTGATGACATATGTTTTTTTGGTCTGGGCCTTGAATGCTATATATATGGGTGGTGTTTATGCTTTTTACTTCAATTACTCCAAGTTTAATTCAAGTTTGCATTTTAAATACTTATATTTATGAATTATAGTTATATTTAATATATGTTAGTATTACAGTTATATATAGTATATATTAGTGTCAAGTTTCTAGCTGACTACAACCAAACCCATTGCTATCAATTCAATTCAGACTCAGAGTAACTATTTAAAACAGACTAGATCCCATAGGGATCTTTACGGTATCCAATTGCCACATCTTTCTCCCACAGAGAAGCTGACCGATTCAAACCACTGATCATTTATTAAGATGGTGAGCTCATAGCCACTGAACCACAGAACTCCATCTAATCCATAGCAGTGGATCCATCTTTTCTTCTTCATCTAAAGCACCTCTGCCCTCTTGCTGGGAAGACCAATATCACAGACTCAAGCATGCATGCACACACAATTGCGATTGAATCTCTTCTCTGCTACTCTATAGGACAAGGCAGAGCTGTTTCTGTGGGTTTTTCTGATCCTGTAACTCTTTGCACGAGTTCAAATCCTCAGCGTTCTCCCTCAGAGCAGGTTTCAAACTGCCGACATTATGGTTTGTAGCCCACTATGTAACCCCACTTGTCCTCAGAAGTTCCTTCCATCTTGTCCAACCCATTGATTTCTCAACTCTCTACTTTGCTTTTACAACTGAAGATAGTGATTTTCCCTTTTCCCTGGAGCCCTGGTTTTATAGTGGCTTACCCATTGGACTGCTACCAACAAGGTCAACAGTAGAAACTGAGCCATGGAAGAAAGACAAGCCTCTACTCTCATAGAGTTACAGTCATAGAAATTCCCAGGGGCAGTTCTGTACTGTCTTAGAGACTTATTATGAGTCAGAACTGACATGATGCCCGTGAGTTTTGGAGACACAGAAAACACCTAGGTCTTATCTGGAAATAAACATCTTCTTGTGTACCAGGAAACAGAAGTAATTCTGGGAGGGTTTTGGCCAATAAGCTATCTTATATCAAGTATTTTGTGATGTTTTTGAGGGGGGGTTCCCTTTTAAATATCTCTCAAGCAAAATTACTTTAAAATTTAAAAGCAACATACAGTAGACTCATGGTGACTTTGACTTATGATGGCGCATTGTATGTTAGAGTATAATTGCACGCCATAGGGTTTTTCATGACTGTGTATTTTGAAAATAGATTGGCAGCCTTTTTTGGGGGAACTGTCTTTTGGTTAGTCCCCAAGTATGTTAACTGTCTGTACCATGCAGGGACTCCTAAAGGACTATCTGTTTCAAATAGAATTTTAAAATTCAAATGAGGTTTTTTTCACCATAGTTCACCAGGAATAAGACTAGTTACTTCAGTGACAATTTCTGTATTAGATTTACGTTTCTAACAATCTCCAAACTTTTATAATGATAGTAATTTACATATTCTCATAGTGCATTTAGAAGATGCCTATTTCTTTCCATTCACTTTCCAAAGAATGCAAGGCATCTTACATAAATATCAACTTCTTTTCCTTTTTTAATGTTAAAATATGGACAAAGGCAAAATAAAATCTATGAAAATAGTGTCAAGCCAATCAATGAAAATCTACAAAGTCATTATTGCCTCCAGAAATATACTGGTAAAATAGACTATTGGGTTTGATGTTCAGAATATCTTTGGACAGGACTTAGAATGTGTGGCCTGTCCCCGTGAGTCCGGTGTAGGTCACTCCTCTTATTTCCATACTGGCTATAGACAAGTGGATACATAGCAGAACTAGGAGGGCTACCTGGATGGGCATGGCCCTGTCTGCCCAGACCAAGCCCTTTCTGCTGAGGTCGAAATTAAATGCGTATTTATTCAGGGTTATTCTGACACTGGTGTTTTTCTTCTACTTTTCATGTGTCCATTTTCTGTGTACATTGATAATCCATCTCATTGAGGATCTCCCTCTTTTTCACTGATGCTTTACTTTACCATTCATGATGTACTTCTCCAGGGATGGCTTCCTTCTTATGTCCCAAGCACGTAAAACAAAACTTGGCTGGTCTCATTTCTGAGGAGCATTCTGGCTGTATGTCTTCTAAAGAAGATGTAAATTATTAATAGTTTTACTTCCCCCACTTTACACATTGTACTGCAGAAATGCTTTTATTTCTTCATGGAGTGCTAAACAAAGAAATATGCATCATGCATGATGCATATGCATCAACCTCACAACAATCTGAACCATTCTGAATTCCTGACTGGCCACAGAGGGCTGAACCCAGGCTCAGGCCTCTCCTCACTGATGACTGGAAAAATGTCTTAGGATCACAGCTAGCCTAGAGTGGTTATGAAGTAACAAGTGAATGTGTGAGGCTGTTAGAGGGGGAGCCAGGCAAGAGGGAGCCCTAGTGCCACAGGACTACTTCAAGATAATGACCTTTAAGTTGCTGATGGGGCTGGAAAAGGTGAGACCTTTCACACTGAAGGAATGCTGCTAGCAAAGGCTCCAGAACAAGTGTTCTCTTCGTGGTCAGTTACTGTCATACACAGCACCTGAGCTGTAGTGGGGGCTAGGAAGAAAACTGCAATAGTGGTAGAAATAATCCTTCAGGAACTGTTGGAAAACTGTCATTCAGTAGTCTGGGCCTCTATTAACTTGCATGGCATTTTTCCCTTTATGATGTCTGTTACACCTGTACAGGATAGAGACAGATTTTACAGACAAAATTTGACATCCTCCATGATATTTTTACCTGGTCAGGAGCAACCCATTAGTATTTTAGTTAAGCTCTTCTGAGAGTTTTTAATGCTTTATCTTTGGGGTTTGATTCTAACTGCCTGTGGGTAAATTCCGACTCATAGTAGCAACCCATGTGTTGCAGGATAGAACTGCGTCATAGGGTTTTCGTGACTGTAATCTTTATGGAAGATCACTGTGTGTTCTCCTACACTGCTGCGGGGTGGGTCCAAACAGCCAATAACTTTGCAAGTTAATGAGTACAAGCCATTGGTCCTCAGCGGCCCACGCAGGGCCCTGGGGGCCTAGAGATGCTGGCATATAAAACCTTTATAGAATTTGGATTGTACAGATGTGTTTATCTCTAGTTTTTTTTTCTGTCCATCATTACACAGTCTTCATAAATGTGATTTTTATGTCTGTATACTGCTTAATCATTGTTAACATTTTCTCAGGTTGAATACTTAAATTTTCTGATTTTTTACCCAGATAATTTCAACATACACAATATTCTTGTTTGTGAATTATGATCTCCATCTCAAACTCTTTCGTAGTATGCTTTTTTGTGATGGAGTTATCTGAGCCTGTTTGGATGTAGGCAGACTGTGCCTTACTGAGTGTGAATTGTATCAGAGATGACAGCAGTTGAGGCCAGTGCTGAAGACATGAGAACTGTCGAAGTAGAGAACAGCCTCCCAGACACATTTGGGTTGTGACATTTGTGTTAGCCTTCCGTGTGGATCACAGGTGTTTCTGTGCACTGAGAAGGTGTCTTGTCCTTCCTCACTTAACAGGCACAGTCTCCTTCATTAGGAATAGTAGCTACCTGTCAAAGGAAGACCTAACCAGGAAGCAGTGTCTCTGCCAAGTCAACAGAGGGTTGCAAGAACATTTACTAATAACCCATTCTGTCCTGAGAAGGAACACAGAGGTCTGGCAACTTAGCCTGGGCACGTGTGCTCTGGTATTTTCTCTGATTATGTTCCTTTTGACATAGTGACTTAATGTTTGTCAATGATTATATCTCCTTATTCATGAACCTTAGAACAGGTGTGGGAGGGCCAGCTTCCAGGAGAATGCCTTACACCCACAGTTCTCTGCTTCCTTGGTCCCAACTATCAGCAGTTTATCAACAGAGAGCTAACCCTTCAGAAAGTGTGATAGTGCTGTTCGAGGGCCTGAAGCAGTTCCAGACTCATCCTGGCTCTGTCCATGTTTCCTTTTCTTTTGCAGAAGTTGTGCTGCTAAAAATGCCCCTTTCAAGGAAACAGCGCTTCTCACCCATGGGAGTCAGTATCAGTGTACATTGTGTTAGTTCGATTCACATGCGATCCTCCCAAGCTGACCTCTTCTCTACTCCTGCGTCTGCTCTCCATGTGGAGGGAGTGGGCTCTGGTCTTACGCTCTGTGACCCTGCCAGTCAAGACACTCAGCACTGACTACACAAATATCTCTTATCATTTCCTAGAAAATAAGAAGTCAAGGAGGGACAGTCCTGCGTGGGACTGGCGAGAACGGAGGAATGCCATCTGGCTCACCCATGAGTACACGGTGGAGACCTTGGTGGTAGCTGATGCTAACATGGTCCAGTACCATGGGGCAGACGCAGCGCAGAGGTTCATCCTCACCGTCATGAACATGGTAGGTGTTGGGAATGGGAGGTGGGGGCTTACCCAGGCCGGGCTCTGTTCTCTTTGTTAGGTGCTCAGGAATAAAGTGTTGTGTCTTTACCATCTCCCAGTGAAGAAAGAAATTGGGGGTGGGGGGGAGTGGGATGCACACAGCACACATCCTGCAGTAAGATAGGATGTGAGGGGCATCCCTCTGAAAGATTACTGCCCTGCCAATGCCACCCTGATTGTGACTCTTGGCGATGTGCAAGGGCCTACTTCTGCTCGATGAATTATCTTTACCTGAATTTTGTTCCCAGAGCTTTCCCAGACGCTGTCATGTACAAGACCCACTCCTAGGAGACATAAAGTCAGCAGTCACCTCCCTGCTCTAGGGAGTCAGCCAACTAATAGAGGGAACCAAAGGAGACTGTGCAGAGAACCTGAGCTTGACATGTACCATGAAGGTCTGGATTGGTTGAAAGTCTAAAGAAAAAGTCAGACTGCTGAATGGAAGAAGCTTTCTTTTATGTGTTGGCAGTGGAGGCTCAGAAGCTACAGCCCACAAGAGAGGGAAGGATCCCAGCATACATCCCAATTCACCTATCCAACCCTTGTTCTAGCAATCATTTGTAAAAAACTTACAGGCATTTTGATAGGTATGGGGAAACAAATGACTCAAAGACTGTTTCCTTACCTCTGAAGGCAAAGATACTAACAGGTGAATGGAGCTGTTATGTGACAGTAGGACTACCTGTAGGTCATAGACAGAGATGGAGAACTGTGGGTGATTAAATCCTATATAATGGAAGCTTCATGAAAGAGAACTCTTGAGTTGGGTGAGAGTACGTGAGGGCCAGATTGAAGGTAGGGAGAGGAGGAAAGCAGGTCATACAGGGTCACAGTGCTGTATCTGGGCATATGAGAGAGGGTCAGGTTATCTGATTTGGCTGGGGCAGGGAGCTAATGGAACAGGACAAGGCAATTCTGAGGAGTTTGGGGTTTCACCCAAACAATGAGGCCACTGCAGAAGTTTGAGCAAGGAAAAGTGATTTCCAGATTCCTGTTGTGGAAGACTAACTCCAGGTATGGGAAAGACCGAAGTCTAGCCAGTTGTTGGCCCCTGGACTGAAGTGTGTGTGGTGTTAAGAGAACAAGTTGAACTCAGATGGTAGGAGGAATGTTGGAGATGGTTGTTGTGCTGGAGAGGAGGCTCTGCTGGGAAGAAGGACCTATAGGAGTTAGTTTGGTAGAATCTAGGGACTAGAGAGGCAGGAGAAGGTAAGAGGAGTGCTGGGGTCCCCCAGGTTTCAAGCTGAGTGGTTGAGTAGGTGATGGAACACTTGTGTAAGAAATGTATGAATAGAGGGTTTAGGGATGAGGGCAGGAACTCTGTCTAGACAGGTTGAATTTGAAGGTGTTGCGGGAGGTAAGGATGAATATTTTGGCTAAAAATAGGAATTTCTAGTTCATAGGTGAGGACAGGCCACTGAAACTGTAGAATTGGCCACTGTTGCTCAGGTGGAGCATATTGATTAATAGAGAGTTATCATGGATTTATTTCACCTTGCTTGAATCTACAGTCAATCTTCATGGACGCAGCAATAAAGAGATCAAATGACATATTGCATTGGGTAAATCTGCTACACAGTTTTCTTTCTAACATTGAAAAGCAAGGATGTTACTTTGAGAACTAAGGCATGCCTGACTGACGCAGGCTGTAATATTTTCTATCACCTCATGTGCAAGGGAATTTGGACATGGAATAAAGCAGAATTGATGCATTTGAGTTATGGTGCTGGCAAAGAATATGAAAAGTGTGTTGGACTATCAAAAGAACCAACAAATCTTGCCTGGAAGAAGTACAGTCAAAATGCCCCTTAGATGCAAGGGTGGCAAGACTTCCTCTCATGTACACTGGACATTGCATGCCCAGTCCCTGGAAAAGGGCGCTATGCTCAGATGAGCTCCTGACCTTCCTTTCCTGGTTGGATTCAGTTTTGGGAAATGTGCAGCATCTGGGTGGCATGCCTGGACAAAAGCTTCAAATATTGCTCTCCCCTATTGTTGGGAAAGAGTCCAATAGCTCCTTTACTGGAGTGTTACCAGGGGCTGAAGCCACCAAGGGGGCCCATAAGCAGAAAGGCTTAGGCAGAATGTGCCAAAGGTGACCTAGAATTTAACCATCCCAGCCAAACCTCTTGCTAAATAATCACAGGAAAACGTATTAGCTTAGCAAGCATGATAAGACCAACAGTGACCCTGTTGCTATAGAGATACTTTTCAGTGCCTTCTTTAGGAACCTATGTCTATTTTTATGAGTCTCTGGGTGGTACAAATGGTTCAGTGCTCAGATGCTGGCCAGAAGTTTGGAGGTTTGAGTCTACTAAGAGGTACCTCAGAAGAAAAGTTGGGGGATCTGCTTCTGAAAGGTGACCTCACTGAAAAATCTGTGGAGCGTAGTTCTACTCTGATGTGTGGGATCACCAGGAGTGAGAGCTGACCCCATCCTATGGGGTTAATTTTGGTTGACATCTCTTTGTATGCATTCTTGGGTGGTTCAATGGTAGAATTCTCATTTTCCATGTGAGACTTAACTTGGATTTCCAGCCAGTGCACCTCCTGCATAGTTATCACCACCTAGGAGCTTGTGTATTGCTTTGGTACACAATAGGTTACGGTGGAGTTTCCAGTGTAGGAAGAAAGGTGTGTTAGTTCAGATAGGCTAGAGAAACAATTTCATCGACACGCATATGGATATAAGGGAAAGGTTTATATACAAGAGGAATGGAACATTGGAAAAGCATCCCAACCCAGTCCAGTCCAAAGTCATAAGTCTGATATTAGCCCATATGTCCAACACCAGTCTATAAAGTCTCCTTCCAACTTACAAAGCATGTGCAATGACACCAGGACAATCACAGATGTGTGGGTGCAGAGACTTGTGTGTCCAGTGGCAGTAGAAGCATCTCAGTGCTTGTAGGGGTCTCCCTGCGGCCTCCTGAACATCTCAGCACTGGCAGGAGTCTCCATATTGCTTCTCCAGTCCCACAGGTTTGGCTCTATCAGGGCAAGCCCTTGTGGCCTCTTCTCAGGCTCCTCCATTCTCCAGGAATCAGGATCGATCAGCATGCTGTCGTCTCATCTTGTCAATAGTTCGTTGTCTTGGAGACTGAGAGACAAGTCTCTCTTCTCCAATTGGAAAATACCATGATACTTCCCAGAATTCTCAGGAGAAAGTTATGCCCACGCAGAGGCTTTGTCGGCTACTAGTTGGCTATCTGCAGATTGACAGGCTAGACTCCACCCCGAGTAAGGTGACCAGACATCCCACCTTTTAACAATTTAGCAACGTCCCATGGCATTTTAAAATTAAAATAAATAACATTACAATACTATTTTTACATTCTGCGAACATTTTTATTGCTCTATATAGACCAAATTTTTAATCAAGACCCTCCCCTCCCGCTAAAAATCTGGTCAATTTACAGACTCCCAGTCATGAAACTGACACACGAGTACATGACTGCCACAAAAGCCTTCCTGAAAACCAACCAATGAAAACTCAGTGGATCACAGTGGTACAATTACAGGGATGGGGCAGGGTTGGGCAGCATTCTGTCGAATGTATGTAGGGCTGCCATGAGTTGGGACTAATTTAGTCATAATCATCACCAATAACACTCTATTTGTAGCAAATCCAATGGGTTACTCTCACATAATGTCTACTCTAACACTGAAACTTTTTCAGTAGTCCCTCAAAAATACTTTTACGTGTAGTTTGTTTGAACCCAGCTGCCATCCTTACCTGCAAGCTATTCTGTAAAGTAAGCCAGCCTCATGTTTAGGTCTAGGTCCAAGTGGTGCTGCTGTGCAGGGCCAGGGCCTCAGTGAAGACAGGGGAGGGTTCTGAAACAGCCCTTTCTGAAAGTATGCACTGGGAGAATTCCATTAACTGGACCTGGTGCTTGACGTTGTTTTTGGAGAAATATTTCCATGTTCATTTGTACAACTCCAAGTTTCCCTTGTGCAATGCTGAGTGCAATACTTTATTCTGCCCAGATGAATCCCTGGAGGAGGCTTGGTGGTGTCTGACTGGTTTCCAGAATCTTTCATCTGCAAATATTTTTATTTCATGTATGTGTTTTCATATTGTCCAGAACATAAGTACAAGCAACGAACATCCACTATGATAACTAACATAGCAATGAAGCAAAACTTATACTTTAATAGTTACTTTCATGGTTTATTATCTGGTCAAGTGGCATGGATTTATCATAGGCTGGGAGGTCCCCACCCCTACTGCTTCCCACCATGTACAGGAAGGGCGGAAGTCAGAGCTGGATGGGTCAGTGACCTGAACTGATCAGACACTTGGCTGCCACTGTCGGTACTAAGACTGCAGGGACTCAAGAGTCTTCTTCTGAGGGCAAGCATGGACCAAACATTAAATTCTGATTTAGTTATTTTCTGGTTGAGGGTAGTCTCTTAATGTTTAACTCTTGGTCATCTGGATTTGTAGTTGTTTTTTTTGGTGAGTAAGGTCAGGGCAGGGCGACCAGGCTGACCTAGCAACCCTTTTCTGTAGCTCTCGTTGGTAGTCATTAGAGAATAAACTTAAAATATGTTACAGTTAGACACTAAACCAAACCTGTTGACATCAGTTTTGTTCTGACTCATGGCAACCCCAGGTCTTACTATTCCTTAGGGTATTGAGGGACTGTAACTTTAAAATTTAATTTAATTAATTTTGTTGTGGTTGAGAGAATATATAACAAAAAATATATAACAAAAATAAAACAATTCAGAGGTTTCTCCATGTATCGTTTAGTAACACTGATAACATTCTTTGAGTTGTACAACTCTTCGACCTTCTCTTTCTGTGTAGTTCTTCCCCCATTAACATGACCTCACTGCTTCATAAGGTTCCTATCTAATCTTTCAAGTTGTTCTTGTAAATTTTTTCCATAGTCAGTTATTAAAAGACTAACATTCAATGCAGACATTTTTTGCTAGTTAAGGGAAGCTATTATTTAGTTTTGTGAACGCTTCAGAGAATATTTTTGACTTACAGATTATCTCTGTACAATAGTTTCAGGGATTTATGGAAACTTCATGGCTCTAGGAATTCTAGAATTCATAAAATTTGTGAATTCTGTTTTACATCTCTCCCTTCTCCCCCCCCCTTTTTTTGGGGGGGGCATCACTGCCCTCTGGTGGTCGTGGGAGCTACCCAGCCTTGCTCCTGGAGAGCTGCTGCTGGATTTGAATCACCAAGCCCATGGGCCGCAGTCCTGCACTCAACCAGTACACCACCGGGGCTCAGCCCCTTCTTCCCCCTTTTGATCAAGATACTTTTATAGAGTCTTTGATCTAAATGTTCACTAATGGTAGCTGGGCACCATCTAGTTCTTCTGGTCTCATGGCATAGGAGGCAATCACCTGTACATTCTATAGCCTCATTCTTTTTCTGACTCTCTTTGCTTTTGTTTGAGGCGAAAGAAGAACAAGTGTTGCTTGAAAGCTTTTAAGGCTTAAGCACTGTATAACAAATTTGGAAGTAGAACAGAAAAATTAAACATGTCTTTAGGCCAGTTAACTCGGATATCCATTTAAACCAAGACTAAACCAAGAAACCAAATTTCATAAGAATTTTGACTATACATAGCTCTCTCTCTATCTCTCATTGCTGTTGTAAATATATGTATCACACAAGTCTTGTCAATTCAGTGTTTTATAGGTAACAAATTATTGACAGAAATTATAAATCAGTTGCATAACCCTACCCTTAATTAGTGCAATATTGCCTTCATTATTAACTCAATCTTCCCTTTCATCCCAAGTAACTACTAATAAACTTTGTTTTCTATACATTTGCCTTAAGAATTTATATATATATGTATATATGTGTGTGTGTGTGTGTATGTTTGAGGTTTTAGAGTGTTAGACCATTTGTGTTATGCCTAGTTCAGTCAGCATACCATCTTCCAACTCTGTCCATGTTGTAATCTTTGCCAAAACCAATCTCCAGACTTTTTTTCCTTATGGTGTATTGGGTGAACTCAAACTGCCTACCTTTCGCTCAGTAGCCTACAGCTGATCTTTTGTGCCACTCAGGGAGGTTTTTTTTTTTTTTTGCCACTCAGGGAGTTTGTATTCAGATGTTATATCTTTCCTGTGACTATCTTGGAGTGGTAAAAAGAGTTATCAGACTCAATTACCAACTGAAAGATCGGAAGTTCAAATATTCCTGTAGGTAACTGAGAAGAGAGGCTTCTTGATCTACTTCCAAAGATCAAGTGGTGAAAAAACTGTAGAGTACGGGTCTACTCTGGCATACACAGAGTGTTCCTGTAAGCCACGTGTCGGTGGGCATGCTGACTATTTTAGAAAAGAGTTTCTGCTAGTAAGATAATCTTTTAAGACAAGGGTGGTGAAAATATTCGGTTCGCTGCAAAGATAAACCGAGACTAGGCTAGAGAAAAGGAAAAGAAGTTTATTTTGTGCTTCTAGATAAGATTCGTAGGTTCCAGCAAGGAGTCAGTGAAGTTGAGTTGTCGGTGATGGAGGGAAGAAGGGAGAGAGAAAGAGAGAGACAGACAGACAGACAGACTCGGGAGCTCTGAACCCCCAGGTGAGTTCCACAGGCCTCCGGTGGGGGACCTACGATGTCACATTTATCTACGGTGGACAGCAAGTTTTTAAGCTGGTGCACGTGGGTAAACAAGGAAGGAGTGGGAAGAAATTTCAGCTGCAGAGGCCTAAACTGTCTCCATCCATGACATTCCACAATAGGGCAGTTCCTTGGTCATTCTGTCTGATACCGAGGAGATGGCTTATTGTTCTGGGGCCCTTTGAAGCTAGCCATCTTGGTCTGAAAGGGCAGGAACGCAGACATAACTGGCACCGGCCATGTGTTTGCAATATATACTGTGGAATGCTGAGGGCGTTGACTTTACACACTCTATGTCACAATTCCCTTTCTTCTAAAAATCCCTTTTTATTCAAAGTGGCACAGGTGCATTCCGTTTTGTAGAATGTGTTTCTTAGTACATGTGGTGCTGTGTTCCTCAGTTGATGCAGCCCCTGAGGTTAGTGCTGTACTCGGCTGTATTTGCCGCTGTGGGCTCCCGTGTCTCTCACAGGGGCTGCCATCAGATGGCAGAGAGCACTCCAGCCTGGTGACGGGAGCTGTGCTCAGGGAGTTCCCAGATGCTCTGCCTGGGGTGTGATGCCTCACGTGACCGAGTCATAGCTGCAGAGTTGTATCTGAGGACTTGTCATGATGGGAGGGGAATCAGATACTTGCTTTTCTTAGAGGGTTTCCTGTTTCAAATGAAGCCAGGAGTGGGCTGGGCACAGGTTCCTGTAAGAACTTTTGATCACACCAGAAACTGGATTTGGAGAGTCATCTCTTTGGTGGAGTACAAGGGGGTGTCCCCAGACCCTGGAGCAGGGGGAACTTTCTTCTTCCAGGGGCCATGTTGTAATCTGTATCATCGATCACAACCTTTCATTAAGTCACCCCTGAGGTGATGACGAGGTCAAGCCCCAATGTCAGAGTGGTTATATGTTGGGGCTGCTAACTGCAAAGTCACCAGTTCAAAACCACTAGCCACTCCAATGGGGCTTTCTACTCCCATAAAGAGTTATAGTCTTGGAGATACACAGGGACAGTTCTACCCTGTCTCATAGGGTAGACTCAATGGCAGTGAGAAAATATGGTGGCTGGCAATGCACTTCTTTGGTGAGGCATGTGATGTTGGCTGTTGGTGATGGGGAAGAACTTGTACAGCCGGAGGGCTAAATGTTCCCCACTGCAACTCTAGAAAAGCAAATGCCTTGCAGAGGCTAGAAGGCAGAAAAGAGCACATAGGATGCCGCTGGGTGACATTCTGGCAGCATCTCTGTCTCTAGAACACCATCTCCTCCCATGGACCTTTTTCGGGCACTCCAGGTTGGAGTGAGACTCTAGAACGGTACTCCAGTGTAGCAGGTGATACAAACACAAATGGGTCCCAACCCCTTTGCTTTCTGCATTGGGAGGGTTCCCTCAGAGGGGCAGGTTCCTCCTAAAGAACAGGGCTTGCTCATTGCCCTTGACTTGATTCTGGCTCATGGAGCCCTCAGTGTAATGGAGGAGGACTCAATATGATTGTCCTGGTTATGATCTTAACAGCAGCAGGCGATCAGGTTGACAGCAAAATGCTGTTTAGCAAAGGGAAAAATTCCCACAAAATATTTAGCCATTACAAAGATGGTCTCTTCCAAGATTTTGTAGGATGGATTTTGGAAGAGATTGACTTCTTCATTGCCTTCAGCTGTGTGTGCTTGAATTACTTTGTTTGGGTCTTGTATTCGGTAGTCTTTTAATTCCCATGCAATGACTGCATTCAAAGAGGTGTGTGAAATTCTTATATGGGAATTGGTCAGTTTTAGCATTACATTGGGTATAAAGTGAGCCATCTCAGAAGCCAGAGAAACTCTCATGACCTAGAAGGAAGTGCAGCCTATTTCCTGTTTGGAGAATTGATGGCAGCAGCAGCAGCATGGAGACCAGTAGACAGTGGTGGGCTTCCTGGCCTGTGGAATGAATAAAGCTGAGTACCTTGGGGCAAGAGGCTGATTTGCAGATTAAAGTGCCCTTAACATTTGCTTGACTAAGGTTGGTGTGGCTGATCAGAGAGAATCTGATCTGTCTTGCTAATAAACCTCATTATTATGTATAGTGTCTGTGAGTTTTACATGACCATTTCAATGGATTATCAAACCTAGCAGAGAGGGCGATGTGATGGGTGGGTGTTGTAAGAATAAGGTACAGAATAAGGGTGGGTGGAAGCATACCTGAACTCTGCCTCATGGAAATTGGCCTTGGCTGATAGAGAGTTGGAGTCTCCTCCCCACTTGTGTAGCCAGAGGAGACTGTTCTCTCAAGCTGTGTTGATTAGACACTTGGTATATCTGTGAGATCATCGTACTGGAGTCCATTTTGTGTTGCTGTAATGGTGGGTAGGAGTCAGGAGAGCTCCCAGACTAAGATAGACTACAGAGGAAGGCCTGGCAATCTGTTCAGGAAAAAAACAGCTCATGAAAACTCAGAGATCACAATAGAAACTTGTCCCATTTGCTTTGGAGATGTCATGCAGAGGGATCAAGTGCTGCTGCAGGAGACGTTCTGTTTGTTCGCCGAAGTGGAGGGCAAGGGCGATTGCCATAATAATCCACTGAAACATGCCAGTGATCACGAGGAAGATGCGGTGCTGAGCAACATTTTGTCCTGTTGTATAGGAGGTCACTAGGAGTCGGGTGGCAGCTTTCTTGCTGTCTCTGTCTCTTAGGTGCTGGGTGCTGTTCGAGGGTCATAAACAGTGTGGTCTTCCTCTTAGAGCTCTGGTGATAGGAACAGCTATTAATGGTCTTCACACAAATCAGTCAGAAGGAAAAAGACGAAGCAAACTGCCTTCACTGAGCAAGTGTATGGGGAGTTCGTGCTGCCTGGCAGTCTGGCTCTGAGAAGTACTCCTCTACCCTGAAAAGCAGGATCGGAGCTTAGGAACGGGCAGAAAGAGACTGGCTCTGGGTGGGTGAGGGAGCAGGCAGTAAGGGGTATTGTGGGAGAGGTGAGAGAATTGTGTAGCCTTGGGACATGGAGAGTGAGCCTTCATCCAGGTGTGCACTGAAGCTGCCAGAGCGGTATTTCCCAAAGTGAGGAATACCCCGCTCTGGAGGGGCACTGGAACAATCCGGGGAGTAGGGGGGCTGCAAAAGGAGAAACTTACAGTTTGTCTTGCATTACGAGCTATAGTACAAGCATTTTTAATTTCTAGGGGGCACCAAGTCTTCATTCATTCACTCACTCATTTTCCTGAAAAGGAGCAGTAGCCATCTAAGTGCAGAAAACTACCCTACGCTTGGGAGGAGGAGTGCGAACTGGTTTGCGTTTTAAACCTGGTTCCCTAGGCTCTCACTCAAGGTGTACAGCGCACCCCTGGCTCCATGTCCCCCCGAGCACCACTCATGCAGAGGTGAGGGAACAAGGCCTTTTCCAGGCTGTTGAGCTGGCAGGCACTGACGCTCGCATCTTTTCGCTCTCCAAATGTGTGGTGATGTCTTCTCAGGGACTACCTTGACCTGTTTTTACTTGGGGTCATGGGGACACAGGAAAAGGGACATTTAAAAGAGCACATCGCCGAATTGGACAGCTGGATTGGAAAGCCAGGCTGCTCCTCAGAGCTCTGGTTGTTTTTAGCTTCCTTAACAACTGTGGAATGGAATGAAAAACCTGAGACATTCCAGGCAAGTTCTGTTTGGAGGAAAAATGACATAAATTTTATTCAATTACCATGTGAAACAGACAAGACACTGTTCTCTGGTAATGGGTGTAGCTAGCTGAGCACAGATTCTCACCCTCCAGCGGAGTCCAGATCCCCGAAGGAATTGTCAGACTCACTTAGCCAAGCCCATCCCCCTGCTTCCCTTCCTACCCCTCCCCCCACTCCCCCACCCCCGCTCCAGTCCAGGGTTCTGAGTCATCAAGTCTGGGCTGGTGGTGGGAACTTGCATTTCCAAGTTCTTGGGCAGTCGCGCTGATGCTGGGGATCCCACCCAGAACAGCTGTGCTACAGAATGTAGCCCCTCGCTTTTGTAGGGGTATGCGGAGGATGAAATATGGGGCTCACACAGAACTCCCCGTCTCACAGAGGCCCGGCTTTTGTGAAGATGGAAAGCGGTGTGGATAGTTCTTCTGACAGCCTGTCATCTGCTCCTTCCTTGGTCCACCCCGGCCACGCTCTCCTGTTGCCGGCCCAGAGAGCTACAGTGAACTGCTGGCCACAGGCCTGCCGACTTGGCCTCCAGCTGCCAAGGAAATGTGACACACTGAGCCAGGGCCCCAAACACTTGCCTGGGACACAGCCACATCTGGAGGCCGGAGACAGACTTTTCCAGACACTTGGCCACACTATTCTCAGCCCAACCAGGTGTCTCCCTTAACATTGCATACGGAAAGAAACAACCTCCAAGTTTGCTCCTGAGCCCGAGTTTCCATGGGAAAAGACTGGGAGAGTTTATACAGGTCTTGGAAGCCACTGGGCAGAGAGTTGTGGCTGTTGTTAAACTTTCCTGCGGTGCACCTAGCGGGGCTGCCAGGCACTGAGTCCATTCTGCCCTGCTGCTCAGCATAGCTATGGCACAGATCGGGCACTTCATGCCTGGGCTGGGTCAGATTGCTGCTATTTCACTTTTGTATCAAGAAGAAAGATCTTTCTAGAACACGGGTTAGAGCCTAAAGCTTCGCTCTTCTCTCCATATCTTTTGCACATGTGGGTTTGTTCAGAGATCAGTGGTATTTCAGGGGTAGAATTCTTGTTTTTCATGTAGAGCTGTGGGTTTGATTCGTGGCCAGTGTACTTCCTGCATACCCACCATCTATCTGTCAGTAGAGCTGTTTGTGCTGCTATGAAGTTCAACGAGTTTGGGTGATGCTTATGGCTAAGATAGAGTAAGAAGAAAAGCTGGTCTATCTGCTTCCAAAGATCAGTCAATGAAAATCCATTGGGCACAGTAGTCTAACTTGCTTTTGATCCCCAGGATGGCGCTATAACAGGCAGTATACCTGGGGTCACCGTGTCTTAGGGACCAGTGCAAAGACAGCTAGCACCAAGCTCCAAAGGAACTGAAAGACTGAGCATTAAGGTTGATGTACGTGGAATGCACATAATTCTGTAATATTAGACCGTTAAGGTGAAAACTAGAGAGTCTGAGAAGCAATTCTCTCCCTGTTGCTTAATTTTTCCTGAGACTTGCATCATTCCATATGTGTCCTTTACATGTTGATGTGGCTTTCCTCCTGTTATGAGTTACTGGGAATCACTTTGTTTATTTCGGAACACATAAAGTATCCCTTAAATGTCTGTAAAGTTTGGCTGATGCAGACCTGGCGGACACAGGGTGTTTGGTTTATGCCTTAACACACTGTGCAACGTGAATTCTCTCTCTCATAACCTCCTGTTTTTATTCTCCTCACTGTGCATGTTTTGAAATTTCATGAACTGAGGTTTTCCAGTTTGAGTCCAAACTTAATAGTGAATATTTGAGGGAAAATGTGAATTACAGCCATTGGGTGGTACTTGAAATATAGAAAAAAGGAAAAAGTTATGTACTTTCCTCATCTTTACTTAGGTTTGGGGATAGGTGATTAAGACATGACTTCAGAATTGGCCTGTGGCTGGCCCACTATAAAATAAATAGCTTCTATTTTGTTCTTGAGAAAAAGAAATTGTGAACATAAATTAAGTGAAAATAGAACAACAAAAAGTGCTCTCTTTTCCTTTGTGGGAGAAAATATTAGAAAACGGTATTATTGAATTCAACTAATAGTTTTCAATGAATGAAAATCCCCCTTTCCCCACGGGTGTTCAGAGGCTCTGTGTGCTTGGCTTCTGAGGTGTCTGGTGGCTTGGTAGTAGCTGACAAGCTTTACTTTGCTCGCCTAGACCCTGGCATCCTGTGATCTTTACTTTCTGTAGTTGTTGATGGATTGATATTATAAAGTGAAGCCATAATTACAGTGATCTTTACTGTCCTTGCCGGAAAATTCTCCCTTGTAGTTATAGCTACAAGAAGGAAAATAAGTTGAACATTAGAGAGGTTTTGCTCCTTCCATAACTTCCTATAGTTGCTGTGGATTCAACTCTAATAGGATGCTTTTGTGAACTCTTTTTTCTGCCACATCATTTGTCCTCTGTTTTCTTTGAGGTTTTCTGTATCTCTTGTCTTCACTTTTGCTGAGATTTTTATTATTTACTTCTACCAATAACAGGTGCCAAGTTGAGGACTTTTCTGTACTTCTAACTCAATCTCAGTGACTGACATGCTATCCTGAGGTATCCAGGGAAGAAAGAAAGGCATGTAAACTTTTTGGTGGGGCAAACCTGGATTTGAGTCTGGGTCATTGTTGACTGGCTACAGACAGGTTGTGTTGATTTTGACACACTGAGCTTGTTTGGGTGACTGAGATGGGGTGTAGAAACAGGCTAGGACAGGTGGTGGTGAAGGCTGGAGATGACGCGTGTGATGTGCTCAGGACAGATTGACATATAGCAGAGACCCCCAAAGGCCTTTGTCTACCCCTTCCTCTTCATAAGATTCCCCTTCAACTTCCTGAAGGAAAGTTCACAGAGTTTTAAGCCTTCTGCTTGGAGCATCTAAAATTCCATTTCTTTAAAATGAAAAGAGTTGGTCCTCAACAACTTACTCTGCAATGATGTCTAACACTGTGTGTGTGTGTGTGTGTGCGTGCGTGCGTGTGCGTGCACTCACATGGACTAGAGGGCTTCAAAAAGTTTGTGGAAAAATTCTGTACTTTTTAGTTCTATTTTTTTCATGAAATTTTAGATGCCTTCTTGTATTTGTCCAATGTCTCCCTTCTCCCAATTTCTCTGCTGTCCGTCCTCCAGGGAGTAGATTATATGTAGATCCTTACAATTTATTCTCCCTTTCTATCCCACCTTCCCTTCACCCTCCCATTGTTGTCTTTCTCACCACAACCCTAAGAGGTTCTTCTGGCCTGGATTCCCTGTGCTTCTATTTCCTATCTGTACCAGTGTACATCCTCCGGTCCAGCCAGATTTGTGAGGTGGAACGGGGATCATGATCGTGGAGGGGGAAGAAGTATTCAAGAACTAGAGGAACATTGTATGCTTCATCATTGCTACACTACACCCTGACTGCCTTGTCCCCACCCCGGGCCTTCTGTGAGGGGATGTCCAGTTGCCCACAGATGGGCATTGAATCCCCACTCTCTACTCCCCCTCATTCACAATGATATGATTTTTTTTTTGTTCTTTGATACCTGAAAGCTGATCCCCTCAACACCTTGTGATCACTCAGGCTGTAGTGCTTTTTCCATGTGGGCTTTGTTGCTTCTTGGCAAGATGACCCCTTGTTTATCTTCAAGCCTTTGAGACCCCAGACTCTACATCCCCTGATAGCCGGGTACCATCAACTTTCTTCATCACTTTTGCTTATACATCCCCTTTGTCCATGTGATCATGTCGGGACAGGCTGGTCTGCTTCTTCCATGTGGGTTTGCTGTTTCTCAGCTAGATGGCCACTTGATTATCTTCAAGCATTTTTTGGGGGGTGTGGGGAATCACTGTTCTCAGGTGGGAGTGGGAGGCCCAGCCTTGCTCCTGGAGAGCTGCTGCTGGATTTGAACAGCCAACCCAGTGGGCCACAGTCCCGCACTCAACCACTATGCCACCAGGGCCCAGCCCCTCTTCAAGCCTTTAAGACCCCAGGTTCCCTATCTTTTGACAGCCAGGCACCCACAGCTTTCTTCGGCACATTTATTCATCCACTCACTTTGACTACAGCGATCATGTTGGGACAGGCTGGTGTGCTTCTTCTATGTGGGCTTTGTTGTTTCTCAGCTGCTTGTCCTCACCTATCATGTTGGAAAGGTGAGCATCTCAGACTGTCGGATTATTAGCACCAGGTGTTCTTGTATTGGGGGAGTAGTTGAGTAGGGACCCCACTGTCCCTGTGTTTCCTCAAAATTAACTCTATCAATAAATGTACATAGATCTTTCCCCTTCATCATATAAAAATATATTTACATGTGTATTTGCCTGTGTTTAGATCTCTATAAATGCCCTTTGCCTTCTAGTTCTTTCCTCTATTTCTTTTTACTTTCCTCTTGTCCCACTATCATGTTCAGCCTTCATTTGGGTTTCAGTAATTCCTCTCGGCTATACTGACCTTGATCTAGCCCTGTCAGACTTCCTACAGCCTCCTTGCCATTGATTTTTGGTCACTTGCTGTTCCCTTGTCCCTGGACCTGTCAACACCCACTCCTTTTACACTGTCTTCAACTCTCTCATGTCCCCCCAGAACTGTCATCCCATTGTTCTCTTTCCCAGCTATTTATCCTAGCTATCCCTTCCAGATAGAGACGCAGCGATATATTGTTAACTTTTTATATTACTATAGTATTTTGATTACTATTAATGAACCAATATGTATCCATTATTGTTAATTGAAGCCTGCACTTTACTCACATTTCTTCAGGCTTCATACAATGTCCTTTACAACATTCTTGGATCCTATTATCCTAGTGACAATGTGTGTGTATTATATACACACATATGTATCTTCATCTGTTTCTTTTTTGTGTCTTATAGGTGTACAATATGTTTCAGCACCAGAGCCTTGGAATTAAAGTTAACATTCAAGTTAGCAAGCTTGTCCTGCTGCAGCAACGCCCTGTAAGTCCCTTGAGGTATCTTTCAGCGCCCCCAGAAAGATGGACTCTTCTTTAAGCTCCCTGGTTTTCATTGAGTGCTGAAGAGGTTGGCCATCTCATTCTCCCTCCTTGGCTTTGGTAGGGAATGACAGTGCCCTGGGCCAGCGGCCATGGGTATTGAGGGTGAGACCAGGGTAGGTGCCATGGTCTGTGCTTATCTACTCAGGGCCAGAGGGGAACTCTTAGGAATGGAGTCATTTGCAGTTCTCTTTCATTCTGCTATGTCTCACAGCTTAGTGGATAGACTTAGTGATTAGGACTTTGGATCCATTGCACCCCAACACAACCCCCAAGAGTGGTACCCAAATGGGGATTTCAGGACTATTCTGTAGTCCTAAATTGAGTGCTTTCCCACCTGACAGCATTAACTTCAAAGTCAAGCAAAAGACTTGAGATTGAGGAACCACTGCTTGGTTTTGTACTCTACAATGTGTGAAAAAGAGAAAATGTTTTTCTAGAATCTAGTCTCCCTCTGAATCATGGTCCTTGGTGGTCTATTTATAGTATCTGTTGCATAATCATTAGTGTGTGGTTTGTTTTGTTTTCAATTGGGGACAGTGTGATGTGAAAGATGACTCCATGAGGAACTCTCTCAAATTTAACATCTATATAGTTTGGATGTAAACTCAACCTTCTGTGGGAATTTGCTTCTCTGACTGCCCTTTGGTTTCTCTTAGGCCAAATTGTCCATTGGGCACCATGGTGAACGGTCCCTGGAGAGCTTCTGTCGCTGGCAGAATGAGGAATATGGAGGAGCACTGTACCTGGGTAGCAACCAGGTTCCAGGTGGGAAGGATGATACACCCCCTGTGGATGCAGCTGTCTTTGTGACCAGGTAAAGCTGAATCCAGACCATAGCAGACATGGAGAGGAAAGGCAAAAGGATGGATTTGGAATTAGGATTAGAATTTAGACCTGGGGCCAGATTTCTGAGTTTCAGTTTCACATCACTAAAATGGGACCAGATGATAGTACCTCCCTCCAAGGTATGAGGATGAAATTCAAAATGCTTGGTAGGAAATAAGGGGACAATAGGCATCAATCAATATTATTAATATTATTGTTAATGATATTATAAGTATCCTGAAATTCTGGGTAATTCAGCGGCTTACAACTGAGAAGAAAATTAATTATTGTCACTCTGTCCTTTCATCAAATAAAACTTCCAATAGGAAAGAGCTAACCTGTGTTTAAAGTTGTTTCTAAATTGTCTTAGCCCAACATTATGAAGAGTGGTGATTCCACAAGCTTCCTCTAGAAGGAAGTCTATATTCATTGCTGTCCTCTGCCTGGCTTCACTTAACTGACTGTCCATTGGCGTTTCTGTTACCAGTAGTCATTGAGTCAGGGAAGTAGAACAACCCTCCATGTGACTGATTTTTCACAATTGAGGGAATTGACTGTTTGTAGCATGCAGAGACTCCATCCTCCATTTAGGGACAACAGGAGTGGGCAAGGAGGTAAGCTGCTTCAGAGTTAGGTGGTAAACGCTCTGCTGGGAAAAACAGAAATAAGGACCGCATCCTTCGTGGGCAGCGGCAACCTGGGACTATTTTGTCTCTTTTGTACATCTCAAACTTCAATGAGATCAAAGTGACTTTCTTTGGTTGTTCTACTTACGTAACAAAAGTAAAATGTATACAGGTTCACACCAAAAAGCCCCCTTAGAAAATACGCAGACAAAAACACTTAATCCATGAGGTTAAAATGATCAAAATGACATTATAGTTGCTAGGAATAAGTGAGCTTTAGTTTTTAATTTAAGAAAACCACTTACTAAATTATAGTCTTTCTTTTCCTTTTGCTCCCTAAGCACCTTCACTTAACAGACTATGCACATTGCTCTTATAGACTCCTAGTCATTCTTGTAAATGCTTCGTCAGTTGCCCAACAAAAGGGTTAAGACGTGCTTTTGTAGCATAGGAATTCCTTGCAAAATATTTGCTGCTTTTCTAAGAGGTGGCTAAAAGTATTTTGAGTATTTCTAGAGAAGTCTAATACGTAATTCTCATTCTCTACAAGCTGGCTGATGTGTGATAGGCTGCCAAGGACCGAGGAGTAAGCATGTCCAAGCTGCTTGCCCACAGAGAGTCTTAGGGGCCTCCAGTTATCATACCCCACCCCCACCCTATTCCCACCACACAGAGCACAGACGCTACCGTCACTTAAGGAACTTAGAGATTGTGTTTGTATCACGCTTAAGGGTGCCACCTTTTGAGGGTGGATTTAATTTGACATACAAAGAGGAGTCTGTGGGAATCCAGGCTAACTTAAGATGTGCTCAAATTGTGCCTGATCTGACCCCAGCACTGGGGCAAAATGCTAAGGGTTTGCAGCAGAGCAGCAAAGAGAGCAAAGCAATGATGTTCTCAGGGAATACCAGGGACCAGGTTGTAGCATTCCATTAGTCTCAACTGGAAAACACTCTTAAAGTTGACAAACAGAACTGGAACTTATAGGCTTTTCTTTTTGTTGTCATTGATTTTTGTTTTTGTTTGTTTTCTTTTGTTGTTTTGTTTTGCTTTGTCTTGTTTTTGTGTTTATCATTGTTTCTGCATGTCTATGTAGATAAGATAGGCAGGATACACCATCTGGAGGAGAGAACAATGGGACCCATGGTTCTGGGGGGACATGGGAAAGTGAGACCTTGGGGAAAGGAAGTGGGTGATAACAAATCTAGGGACAAGGGAACAAGAAATGACTTAAAATTGATGGTGAGGAGGGCATAGGATTCTGGGTAGGGCTTGATCAGAGGCTGTGTAACTGAGAGGAATTACTGAAACCAATATGAAGGCTGAAAATAATAGTGGGACAAGAGGATGGTAAAAGGAAATAGAAGAAAGAATGAGGCGTTAAAGGGCACTTACAGAGGTCTAAATACAGACATGTACATATGTCAGTATATTTATATGTACATAATGATAGGGAAATAGATCTCTGCATATATATTTATATTTTAAGTTTAAGGTAGCTAAGCCCTGGTGGTGTAAGTGGTTGAGTGCAGGACTTCAGCTCACGGGCTTGACAGTTCAAATCCAGCAGCTGCTTTCAGGAGCAGCGCTGGGTAGCTCCCACAACCGCCAGAGAGCAGTGATGCCCCCCTCCCCCCAAAAAATATCCCAAAAAACTTAAAAAAATAGTTTAAGGTAGCAAAAAGGTATTGGGTCTCTACTCAAATACTTCCTCAATGCAAGAACACTTTGTTTTAATAATTCTGCGATGCTCACCTTCCTGATATGATCGCTGAAGACAAAATTGGTGCATAAGCAAATGTGATGAAGACAGCTGATGGTGCTTGACTATCAAAAGATCTGGTGTCTGGGGTCTTAAAGACTTGAAGATAAACAAGTAGTCAACTCGTTGAAAAACAATAAAATCTACATGGAGGAAGCACACCAATGTGTGTGATGATGAGGTGTTAAAAGGATTGGGTGTCAGGCATCAAAGATCCAGGACAAAAAATCATATTGATGTGAATGAGGGGGAGTGCAGAGTGGAGTACCAAAGCCCATCTGTAGACAATTGGACCTCCCCTTACAGGAGGGTCCCAAGGAAGAGATGAGCCAGTCAGGATGCATTATTGCATTGATGAAACGTACAACTTTCCTCTAGCTCTTGAATACTTCCTCCCTCCAACCCCACTATAATGACCCCAATTCTACCTAACAAATTCTACCTTACTTGCTAGACCAGAACATGTGTACATGTGCAGACAAGAGCTGGACACACAGAGAATCCACGACGGGCAAACCTCTCAGGACCAATAATGAGATAAGCAATAGCAGGAGGGTGGGGGGATTAAGAGGGAATTGATCACAATGATCTACATATAGCCTCCTCCCAGGGGAGCAGAAAGCAAAAAAAGTGGGTGAAGGGAGACAGTGGTCAATGTAAGATCTGAGAAAATAATTTTTAATAATAATAATAATTTATAATAATAAATAATAATTTATAGATTATCAAGGGTTTGTAAGAGAGGGATGGTGAGGGGTAGAGGGGAAAACTATGAGGAGCTGATACCAGGGGTTCAAATAGAAAGAAAAAGTTTTTGAAAATCATGATGACAACATATGAATAAATGTGTTTGACACAATGGACGGATGTATGGGTTGTGATAAGAGCTGTAGGATTTCCCAATAAAGTGATTAAAAACCAAGAAGTACTCAAATTACAGCAAAACAATTGGAGATTATTCTTTTGCTTTTGTGTTTTTGTATATTTTACTGTTCGTAATAACTTCTACATACAGTGATAAATGTACTGTTGTCATCATTCTTGGATGTCCACTCTTAATAATATATTATTCAAAACATTGCTGCATTGCAACGTTGACCTAGTCTACACACCTGAAGTTGGTGTGTATTCGCTATCTATATTGTGGACAGTGAATAGAGATATGAATAGAACGTTGGGCCATGTTTATGTGCACCATATGAAAATTTTACTTTTCATGTACGAGAAAACTATTTCAAGACTTCACTCTTAAGATATTGATACTGACTTCATTGTAAATGAGACCTATGAATCAAACCCACTGCCTTCAAGTCAATTCTGACTCATAGTGACATTATATTGGGTTTCCCAACCTCTGAATTTTGACACAAGCAGAGAGTCTCAGCTTTCTCCTTCATAGTGACTTTGTAGTTAGCAGCCCAATAATGCCTCCAGGACTTCTAGGACATGGCTTCTATGGCAGCATTTCGTATCATCAGTAACATCAGTTGCTCATTTGAAGTTGAGTTGTTTAAGTTTCTCACAACCCTGCACTGCTTATATCCTCAATCTGCAAGAGAAGCCATGCCACTGAATCTTCTGATCCTGAAAAAGAAATTGACAAGGGAGGTGCTCGACATAGATATAAAGATGAAGACCAGTAAGATGATGTCAGTAGAGAGAACATCTGTAAAATAGCACATGTTCAAGATGGATTCTTTCCATCTTTTGGACAGCTGTTAAAGATAAGAGGATTTAGAAGTCAGTTAAAGCAGCAGTTAATAAAATTGATTGTTTTAACAGAAGAATGCAGGGTCAATTCACAAGATGGAGAAGCTAGTGGACATTTGGATAAAGCCATTAGGAGATCCCTGTGAATTTACTGACTATTCAAATGAAATACTCAGCTCTTTTGACAACTCAAAGGGATGGAAAGAAAAGATGACACGAGTACTTTCATGCCTGCAAATGTAGGTTTAATTGCTTTAAATGCAGCGTTCTGTGATATAATGATTGCATAATTGGAAAAACGGATTTGTCACTGAGTGTTAAAGCTCATGAAAAACTTAATAATGAACTAGATAAATTAATACAAGATGAGTATCGATCAGACCAAATTTTCAGGTGGATGAGTCAGGCATGATTTGGACAAGGATGTCTGAATGAAATAGGTAACACTGATGCCTGGTTTCAAGGCTTTTAAAAACAGACTCATGCTACTGCTTGCAGATGCTGCTAGATTTAAGTAAAAACATTTTCTTGCGTACTGTGCTAAAAATCTTGGGTCATTCAAAATCATTGACAAAATAAACCACTGGTCTAACAGAAGACTAACATCTAGTCCTGGAAGACAGTTGTGTTATTTGCACACTGATTTTTAAATTGCTTCATCTCAAAAGTGATTTAAAGTTGATGAAATGTTAACAGAAATGGTCCAACAAGGTGTTGAAGTACTAGAAGTACTTATTTGTCTATGCCAGATAATTTGAAAGAAAGCTACTTGGTAAACTGATGGCATGAGACCCAAGTTTGTATCTGTCCCAAAGAAATGTGACCCAACAGAATACTTGAATTATAGAACAATGCCATTAATATCAAATGCAAGTAAAGTTTTGCTGAAGATCATCCAAGTGGCAGCAATGACAGGGATCTGCCAGAGGTTCCGGCTGGATTTAAAAGAGCATGTGGAACAAAGTATGCTATTCCCTGACATCAGTTGGATCTTGGTTCAAACCAGAGGATACCAAAAGATGTTTACTTGTATTTTATTGACAAGGCATTTGACCAGGTGGATCATAACAAACTATGCATGACCTTGAAAAGAATGGGAATTCCAAAACTCTTGATTGGGTTCATGAGGAGCTTGTACATAAATCGAGAAGCAGTTGTGCAAACAGAACAAAGGAATAACACATCCTTTAAAATCAGGAAAGATGTGCATCAGGGTGGTATCCTCTCACCATAATTATGCAATCTGTGTGCTGTGCAAATTACCAGAAAAGCTGGACTATATGGAGAAGAATACAGCATCCAGATTGTAAGAAGGCTTATTAGCAGCATGTGATATGCACAGGACACAACCTTGCTTACTGAAAGTGAAGAGTTGCTGCTGAAGATCAAGGAGTGTGGCCTTCATTATGGATTATCACAATGGAAATAAGGCCCAAATTCTCAAAAATGGACCAACTGGTAGTCACATTATGATAAATCTTTGAAGTTGTCAAAGATTTTGTCTCATGGATGCAGCATGCAAGAGATCAAAAGATGCATTGCATTATGCAAATCTACTTCACAAGACCTCTTTAAAGTATTGAAAAGCCACAGATGTGGTTTTGAAGACTTAGATACCTGATCTAAAGCATGCTTTTGTTCAATAACCTAAGATTCATGTGAAAGTTGGCAGTTGAATAAGGAAAACTAAGAAAGAATAAATGCATTTGAATCATGGTGCTGAAGAAGAATATTGAAAGTACCATGGCCTGCAAAAAGGACAAACCTATCTGTGTTGGAAGAAGTAAGGCCAGAGTGGTCAGAGGCAAGGATCTCAAGATCTTGTCTAACATTGTTGTCAGGTGAGATCAGTCTCTGGAGAAGGATATCATGTTTGATAAAGTAGAGGGGCCGTGAAAAAGAGGAAGGCCCTTGATTGAACAGTGGCTGTAACAATGGGCTCTGGCATAGGAACAATTGTGATAGGAATGATAGGGATTGATCAAGACTAATGTAACAGAGAGAAAATACTGAAACCCAAATGGAGGTTGAACATGATGGTGGGACGGGAGGAGGTATATAAGTAAATAGAGGAAAGAACTAGGGATTAAGGGGCATTTATAGAGGTTTAAATACAGGCATGTACATAGGTGCATATATTTATATATGACAATGGGGAAATAGATTAATGTGCATATACGTATAGAGTTAGTATTAGTACAGCAGATGTGCATTGGACCTCCACTCAAGTACTTCCTCAGTGCAAGAACATTTTGTTCTATTAAATTGGCATTCCATGATGTGCACCTCCCAGTTGCGATCACTTCAAACAAATGAGTGCATAAGCAAATGTGGTGAAGAAAGCTGATGGTGCCCGGCTATTAAAAGATATAGCATCTGGGATCTTTAAGGCTTGAAAGTAAAACAAGCGACCATTCAGCTCAGAAACAAATCCACATGGAGGAAGCACACTAGCCTGTGCAATCACGAGCTGTCAAAGGAATCTGGTATCAAGCATCAAAGAACTAAAAATGATATCATTATAAATGAGGAGCAGTGTAGATTGGGGACCCAAAGCCCATCAATAAGTGAAGCAACATCCTCTTACAGAGGAGTTGCAGGGAGGAGATGAGCCAGTCAAAGTAAAGTGTAGTAACAATGAAATGTGCAACTTTCCTCTGGTTCTCAAATGCTTCCTCCCACCCACTATCATGATCGCAATTCTACCAGACAGATCTAGTTAGTCCAGGAGATGTACACTGGAGTCAGAAACATGGGGAATTTAAGATAGAAGATCCCTCGGGACTAATGGGGGGAGTGGTGATACTGGGAGGGTGGAGGAATAGTGGAGTAGAAAGGGGGGACTAATTTCAGGGATCTACATATGACCTCCTCTTTGGGGTGTGAACAGCAGGGTGGTGGGTGAAGGGACACATTGGACAGTGTATGATATGAAAAGGTAATAACAGTTTGTAAATCATTAGGGGTTCATCGGGGAGGGGGAGGAGGGAGGAGAAATATGCGGAGCTGGAATTAAAAAAAAAGAACTAGAGGAAAGGGGGAAGAGGAACTTATACTAGGGCTCAAGTAGAAAATATTTGGAAATGAAAATGGCAGCATGTGTACAAATATGCTTAATACAAATGATGTATATAAGATGTTATAAGAGCTGTAAGAGCCCCCAATAAAATCTATATTTTTAAAAAAAGGGTGTATGGATTATTGCATGTAAAATTCATGACTGCTCTGTAAGCCTGTATCTAATAAAAAGGTTCTTTCTTTGTTGTCTTTTTTAAGGGAACGATTGTGAGGTTGGTACATGACAGGGCAGTGTTTCTTTCTGTGGGGATAAGTTTGCTATCAGTTGGAACCAATTAAATGGCACCTAACAACAAGAACATCCCAGAAGTGGATGGAAGAGGCTTTGGAATGAGCATTCATTAACAAATTCTATACAATAACGTTCTCAAGATATCCTCCTCACATAGGAAACCTACTTATCTGTCTTCCAATATGCTAGCCATGACTCCCTATATGGGTGAGTCATACTGTGTATGGGCTCAGTTTGCTCAGGCAATAGCTGCAACAGATGGAGGTATGGTGACTTCACATGCTTTCAGAAAGAATCACAATATTCTTCTGTTGATACAGAACATTGCCTCTTCCTGGGAAGATGTTATGGGGAAATTTATTCAGGGAATATGGAAAAATTATTGAGCCATGTGAGCATGTGTTAGGCATGTGATAAAAATAATAAGCTGGAAGACATCAGTGGGGTAAAAAAGCACAAGAAAGAATGCTGTGGTAGTTAGGGATTGTGTCAGCTTCACACTCCTGGCCAGGAGTGAAGTCAAACCCGTAATCATATTGCAACTTGATGACACCTCTTTGATGTCGTAAGCCTTTTGTATAAGAACAAGGTGAACATAGATGTCCCTCTCTGTCCCTCTATTGCGCAGTATTCTGGAACTCAAAGGGTGGTCCCATGTTGGCAACCTGATGCTTAAAGTTGCTGACACACTGCTACGTTTTTATGTGACTGCACCCACAGGCATATGGCTACATGAGTCTGAAGAGGGACTACCATCAGGCTTATGAATTCGAGTTAGACTGGGCTGAGATATTTTCTTGATATAATTACTTCTTGATTAAAAGGTCTTTCTTAAAATACATGAATGTCGCTGAATTTGTTTCTCTAGACAACCTAGCTTAACACAAATGCTGACTTTAGACCTTGATATGGCACTTTGGTCATAAAGCTGGAGAACTGACGTTTGCTTTTCTTTCAATGGACTTTGAAGAGAAAAGAAATGCTGAAAAAAAGGAAGAACGAGGAAGAGGAAGGAAAGAAGTCAAAACATTTTTAGAGTGACATGAGTAGCTGAAGTTGTTTTTTTTTTTTGTTGTTGTTTTTCAAAACAGCACCAGGGGTTTCAGTTGCTTAATGACATGGACCCAAATATGAATAGCTCTGCTAAATTGATAGACAGTTGGGGAAGTAGTAAGATATTATAAAGGGAGTTTATGAAGGGAGAAAGAAAAGAGAAATGAATCCTACAGAAAACTCAGTGATTTTCTGAATAGAAATGCCATCCCCATTCCCAAGGATAATCTCCAGTGGTTTAGAACCTTCCAATAAGGGAGTTATTACTACAGCTGGCAAAATGCTTCTTCAATGTCAGATTAAATTTTTATAACATATATAGCTCTTAAGGTTTCATGTAATGTTCCTAGTCCCCAAAGACCAATAAAGTCTAGATTTATAGAACCCGAGGGGGGAATATGCCTGGTACTATGTTCCTAATTAGACACATTTGACCTAGTTTCTATGCACACCTTGGCAACCTAGTTCATGTGATATAGACTCCTGAGAGTTTAAGCCCTTTCTTTTGAGGTCTACAATAATCTTCAAAGTCCACACAGGACTTGATGTAGAAATGCCACTACATGAACTGGCCTCTCCCTCAGACTTGCCTAACCCCTTGCACTTAACCCTGACCCTTGTTACTGTGAGAGGAAGCAGATACTGCTATACCAAGGGTTTAACACTGGTGGCCATTGGACTTTGGATTGGATCTCATGCCTTAAGGATGCCCAGTGAATGGTGGTCCAACACTACCACATACATACTATCTTAATGCTTTATTAAGATTTGTATTAATCTGGGAGGCCTGGTTCTGCCATTGTCAATGGATATTATTGAACTCTGTGCCTTATTGCCAACCTTCATTATTTCTATAAATAACGCCCACTTAAGAGTTTTATCTGTACAAGTCAATAGTCCTCTTATTGCAGTTTGCACCCACACTATACTTGTATAATCCTTTTCTCAACTGTGTTTTAAATTCTATGCCATTGGCTGAATTAATGACACTATTATACCTTATGCCTCAGGAAGATGATTGCTAAAGTTCTCCACCATGAAATGACAATGATGTCTCTAAGGTGAACCAGAGACATATATAAATCATAGATATACAAATGAATTTTGGGGTTTCACTTAATACTAGCCCTAAACTAAAAATATATATAGTTCTCATGACATGACCCTCATGAAGAGATCATTGAAGTTATGGGTGCTGTGACAAAGCGTGGTGAAGAAACTCGGTGCCCAGATTTCAGAAGTGATAGTATCTGGGATTTTAAAGGCTTATCTTCAAACAAGAAACCATCTAAGTGAGGTGAACTAAGCTTATAAGGAAGAAAGACACCACACTGTGTGATACAAGATATGTTAGAGAAACAAATCCAGTGACACTCATAGATGTGTAAGAAAGAGCTTTATATCAAGAAGTAACTGTTTATTGAGAAAGCATTCTGTAGCAGTTCAACCTAAGTATATAAGTCTGATGCTAGCTTTTTATTCCCTCTTCAGACTTACACAGCCACATGCAGTGATGCAGAATGCAAGAATATCACAGGCTGATGGGTGCAAAGTCATGTGGAGCCAGTGGTGGCAGAATTATCACAACAGATTGGCAGGTTTCAGAGCAGCTACCCAGAGGGGAGGGGGGCCAGTTCCCAGGGTCCTCCTTATGAGAAGGCAATGCCCACAAAGAGGCACCATCAGGCTGTGACCTGATTGACAGATTTGTTACCACCCATCCACTTTTATATATCTTTAAGTTGACATGAAGTTATGTAACTACTACACAAGGATTGTAAATAATATAGTTCAAATCTGAAGAAATGATATCAGAGGGAAAATTGTGGCTACCTGGTTTGCAGAAGGCTATAAATAACAGGGGAAGCCCAAAACCCATTTGCAGGGTCCCCACATAGAGTAAGTCTCTGGTAGATCCCCTTTGACTATACTCTAGCAATGTGAATAGCCTTGTTATATTAGACAGGGAGCATTGTGTGGGAGATTATAATAGGTATAGTTAGGTTAAAAGGTAGTATCATATTTGCTTTCCTTTTGAGTCATTTAAAAGTTGTTTCCATTTAAAAAAAGGGGCAAATACATGTATATGAAGCCACCCATGAGTCCTCTGTGACTATAGACCAGGGATGTGGATTGTGCCTTGCTACAATGCAGAGTGCAATGGCAGATATAGTTAGATTAAATTTTAAAACCTTATTAGAACCTCAATTTTGGTGTAACTTTTCTGGTTGTTTTGAGCAATCAAGTTGCATCTGAGAAGAATTACTGAGAGATGAATGATAGATAAACATAATAGTGGGGCAGGAAGTAAAAAAGGAAAAGAAGAAAGAAAAATATATAATTTATATGTATATATGTAAGTATAGGTGTAATTGTATATATATTATATATGCATATGCAACAGGGAAGAAGATGGACTTTGGACCATATAACATATAACAAACAAGAACAGTTTGTTATAATAATGTGGCATTGTATGATACCTTCCTGACAAAAGCACTAAAGACAAAATGTGTGCATAAACAAATGTGGTACAGAAAGCTTATGGTGCCCAGCTATTAAAAGATCTAGCATCTGGGGTCTTAAAGGGTTGTACTTAAACAAGTATTTATCTAGCAGGGAAGCGACACAACCCATATGGAAGAATCACACCAGCCTGTGTAATCATGAGGTGTCAATGGGAAGAGGTATCAGAAGTTCAAAAGCAACCACAAATTGGGACTGGTGTAGTGAAGACCCAAAACTCACCTGTAAGATAATTAGACAGTCTCTCAAAAGGGCCACACAGAATGGATGATAAAGCCAGGGTGCAGTATATCACTGACAAACCACATAACTATCTTCTAGTTCTCTAACATTTCTTCCCCTATTATGGTTTCTATTTGTTTTACCTCATTAATAATGTTAGATTTGCATATATTCATCTGAATATTTAAGATCTTTCAATACATGAAAGTCAAGATAGATAACCCTTCAGAAATAATAAAGATAATAATCCTTCCCTGAGGGTATGGGAAGGGTGGAGCAGTGCTAAATGGGGAGCTGATAGCATTGATGACTGTATAGCCCTAGTCAAGGAGATAAAAAAACAGAATTGTATGTGAATTGATATGTTGGATTGGGTCAAAAACTATTACAGTGTGGGGGGAAGGGGTTCTTGGGGAGTATGGTGGGAAAGGGAAGGAAAAAAGGGAACTGACATCAAGGAGTTCAAGAAGAAAGAAAATGTTTCAAAACTGATTGTGTTAGCAATCATACAATACTGCTTGATGTGATAAAACTATGAATGTGATGATATCTATCAGAGCTTCAAATAAAATGATTAAACATTTTTTTAATTTTTAAAAAAATTTTGGGGGGGCATCACTGCCCTCTGTTGGTCATGGGAGCTACCCAGCCTTGCTGCTGTTGGATTTGAACCACCAAGCCCATGGGCCTCAGTTCCGCACTCAACCACTATACCATTGGGGCTCAACCAATTAAACATTTTTTAAAAAATCTCCCCTTTGACCCAAATAAGACCCATATTTTCTGCTTTCTTCTAAATTGAGGTTTTTCTCTTATTATTGTTAGCTTTTTGTTTACTTTTGTGTTTTTCCATTTATGAAATCTAGGATGGGTGGATATATAGAGACAGTAATTGTATTAATGGTTTCTTACAGGATACATCAGGGCAACTTGGGGAGAAATGGGGAATTAATAGCAATAAGTATAAGAAAGAATAAAGTGTTCTAATACGGATTGTGTTATGATTACATTATGCTCCTTATTATGAGTGAACTCTTTAATTGTGTTATATGTGGATTATGTTCAAAGAAAATGGTTTAAAAAAGACTGCAGTTATGAAGGTACTGATAATGAACAGCAATTTTAATGAAAGAAAAAGGAATCGTACTTATGTTGGAACTAACTTACAATGAAGTTGTGAGAATGGAAGGAGTCTTGTGATAAATTGGGGACTACCTGAATAAATTAATATGACTACTTTTGCAGATAATGATTAGGTTAGGGCCAAAGGCCTTTCCTATGGAGGTCCTTTAAGTAGGTAGCATCATCTTTGAAATTTGCAAGGAGCCTTGGCTATTAATGGCAAGGCCAGCCGTTCAAAATCACCAGCTGCTCCAAGGGAGAAATATGAGGCTATCTACTCCTTTAAAAACTTACAAATTCTGAAACCCACAGGAACAGTTAGTTCTATTTTGTCCTATAGGGTCACTATGTTTCAGAACGGACTTAATGACGATAAGGTACAATGTGCAGCTAAATTTCCAAAGCTGCAATTCTGAAAGTTTTTATTAAAAATATTGATAACCTATATGAACTTCAATTATTTCATTTTCTGTCTGTTTCCATTCACGGGGGGCAAAAGACCCCACCCAACTTTTAAGTGGTTTTGGTTTGTGGATGAACAGCATTTTTTTCAGATACAAGTGTCCCCAAGACCTTCTGCATTGGTCCTTTTGCACCCTTAGCAAAGGACGCTGTGGGTTAGTCTTACTTCTCTTTTTCTTTCCATTCCTCATAGCAGAGAGTATTTACAAAAGGCCTTATCTATGTGGGGATCTTGCAAATGCATTTTGGGCTTCCACTGTCATACACAGTCCTCTACAAACCAGGTATTCAGAATTTAATCTATGTTAGATAGGTTTCAGCAGAGTTCATCTAGACCAAGGTAGATTAGGAAGAAAGACCTGGCAATGCAGTTTTGAAAGTTAGCCAATTAAACCTCCACAGATTATAATATTGTCCAGTAGAGTGCTGGAAGTTGGGATCCTGTGTTGTGTGTTGGCACTGCACAGTAGCTATACAATGGCTCAAACATTGCAGTGATGATGAAGATGGTTCAAGCCTCCACATTGTTTGTTCTGTTGACCTAGGTTGACGTGAACAGGAGCCAACTCAATGGTAATTGACACATTGCATGCAAGGCAGTAGGTTATGCTAGAACTGGCTACATAATTTGCTAGGGCTTGTGCAAAATGAAAATAAGAGGCCCCATGTTCCGATGTTATTAAGGATTTCAAAATGATGACCACCCAAGCAAACTAAACTAACTCTTTTGCCATCGAGTTTAGTTTAATTTGACCCATGGTGACCCTATAGCAGGGGTTGGCAAACTCTTGAGACCGAAAAACAATCCTGCCCCACCTAACAACTTTAAAATCACTCAAGAGCCTTAAATATGTTTTTCTAAACAAATGAAACCACTGTGATCAGAAATAATAACCTTCAAATATTTTCACTGTTACTGAAGAGCCTCACACTCCCAGGGAAAGACCACTGTCCCATAGGATTGAGTAGAACCACCCCTGTGTGTTTCTGAGACTATAACTGGTTACATGAGTAGAAGTGGAGCATCAGATGGGTGAAAACTGCTGGCTTTGTGTTTGGGTGTCCAGCTTGTAAACTGCTATGCCGCCAGAGCAAAAGCAGAACAGGAAACCTGTGGGAGACCTTCTGAGCATGGAGTCCTGTGGGATTGTGCTTGTCAAATGCTCTTGATGCTGCCCTTCCTTCTCTTGAGGAGTGTCTAATGGATCCCAATGAATAGAGATTGAAGGGCAGAGTTTAAACCCTCTAGCTTTTCATTTTTTAAGGGAAACCTGTTGGCCCTGTTTGGGAGGTCTGGTGGGAGTTGGCAGTGAGACGACATAAAAGGTGTGTGTCTCAGCATTTTTCCAGAACAAAACAGGAGACCTTAGAATGAAGTTGCTTTTGCAGACAGGTGGCTTACTTTTCTTTTGCTTTTGGTGAAAGCACTCTGATTGAGACCGAGAGAAGGTTCATAGTTAGAATGGATTTTTTAGAATCAGCGTCTGAGAAAGTTTGGCTCTTCATGAGTGGATCACATCTTTTGCTTCTTTCTCAAGAGAAGCAGTGGGGTATGCCAGGAGACCCGCTTTTAGGGAGGAGGTGTATGAGAAGGCAAAAATGTAGCACCTTATACCCATCCATCAATAGCATTGGTTGTTTCCAAGAAACCACCTAAGGGCCAAATTCCAAAATGAAACTCACCGCCATTGAGTTGATTCTGACTCACAGCGATGTTGCCTGAGTGCACTCGTCCCCTTTCCCCTCATAACCTCACAACCTACTGAAGTCACAGAATGAAGCTTTCAGGAAACACTGTAGTGTGACTGGGAAGTTCTGGACTAAGGTCTTGAGTCACCCTGGCCTTCTTATCAATGTGTGAATACAGGTGTGTGTGTGTGTGTGTGTGTGTGTGTGTGTGTGTGTGAGAGAGAGAGAGAGAGAGAGAGAGAGAGAGAGAGAGAGAGAGGAGAGGGGTGGAGAAGAGAGAGAGAGAAGAAAAGAGAATAGGAGGGTGGGAAACGTTCCAATGGGAAGCATATCAGAAAATGAATATTTGTATTGGGTTGGGACTAGATAAATATTGGAAGAGGGTGGATATTTATGTCCCTGATTTTATTGGTCTGGTTTTCTCTTTCTCTCTCTGTACTTCTTCCTATCATCCTATGCTGCCTGTTAATTTTCTTTAAAGGAGTCCTTGACAGAGAAACCCAGTCATGGTATTTCCTTTGTCAGCTCCGTATTGTTATTCCCTCACCATTTACTATGCATGTCCCTTTGTTTATGGAATGAGATTATGCCAAATCTGGGAGTCTTGACAGCTTTCTTTCTTTGTTAAAATCTTTTAAAAATAGATTCAACAAAATGTATACATTTGCTATGAGAACGCTCAAAGAAACAAATCCACACATGTTGCTGACAGGGTTGACCCTAAGTGCCCCCACTTTTCATCAGCCCAGTTCTGTGTGCCATCTCTTCAGCGCTGCTACCTGCCTCACACTGTTTGCTGACTCTTGTACTGGCACACCTAGTAGCACTTCTTTCGTCTGAGACAATGGGCTGGAGTCTCAAATTCTGTACATCAGCACCCCAGGGGGCCTTTTTAAGCTTGCATAATTGGTATCTGAGCATTTGAGTGGACCTGTGGAATCTATTTTCAACAACTCTCAAGGTAGCCTGAAGCAGTGCCAGAGTTGAAAATGTCCAGGTGTGCCCCGCTATGTCGAAGTTTACTTCGTGCAGAGGTGTGTTAGAGGTGACTTCCATCTTAGAGACAGAACCCAACAGAATATGCTGCGCATTTGCGAGGAAGGAGAGGGAAAGTTCACTCCACAAGATGACATCAGGGGAACAGTACACTGCCCTCTTGGTCATTGCCTCCAGGAAGATTTCACGGAGAATCTTTGCCTGAGAGTCGTCGTTGGTGACGGGAAGAGAGGGATTAGGATATTGAATGCCTGTGTATGGGGCCTCTCTGAGTGTCAGAGAGTGGGAGGTGTAAACCCCACCCAAATGGACTGTGTGTGGCCAGAGCTGTGACCTGCCACTTATGTTCACAACTTTGTTAGGTGACAACCATGAATGTCTAGCTTTATCTGCGTTTCCAGCAGTTTTTAAAAATATAATATGACTTTGGAACACACCTCTTATATCTGTGCACTTGGTGTGTTCTAACAGGCCACCATGGGTCCCAGGAAGTGATGAACACAGACGGGGCTTTCAGAGGAGCACACTGGGGACCAGGTCATTTCTCTGTGTCATCCAGCGCCAGGAAGGGCAGGATCTCATGGTGGAAATTAGCTGGATGAGTTGAGATTCCTCCTTTTTCACATGGGAGAGCAGAGGTCAGGGTGAGCCCTTGTCACTTGCAGAACTTGGGCTGAACCAGGTGCAAGGGTCACTGGGACATCCACAGCCACATTCCTGAGGGAACCTGAGAACCTTCAAGAATATAATTTTGATGTGATATTTCCATTGCCTTCTCCTATATAGAGAGCACATAATCTAGAACCAATTGGAGTAGCCTGAGGAAGCCACAGCTATGCAGTGATATTTATTGACTATTTATTTAGTGATATTTTTAGTAAAGAGGGTCTGGCATACATCTTCCAGAATCTTTTCAGACGTTTGGGGAAGTCCTTTCACACCTGCAAGTTACAAATGCCTTCATTAAACTATGCAAGGAGTCTTCTGCGGTGCACCTGTGCTTGTCATTGGGAACGTGGGCTGCTCTTGATTGGCACTGTTAATTGTCGGTTTTTCCAACAACCACTGATAACTCCAGTGGTAGCATTGCTGTGGACGTGGTAACTAATCAGAATGAATAAATAGTGTTTTCTTCTCACCTTCTCGGGGGTACTGCATGAACCTGACTGTGTCCTTTTTTATTAATTTCTAGGACTGATTTCTGTGTTCATAAAGATGAGCCGTGTGACACTGTTGGTAAGTTGGGAGTTGGAACTGTGCCCTAAAGGGCTGGCGTGCTCGGTGATAACCTGGAGACTGTGTGTAGGTGTGGGGGACAGCTGTCAGACAAGCGCTGTAACTTTTGTAGCCTCGTTTCGTATAAGTCTGTGCCTGGATTTTTTTTCTTCCATTTTTGGTTCCAAAAGTCTTGCAGTTGTTTACAGCAGAGTGCACCTAGACAGAGGCGAATAAAGAAGATGTGGAAAAATCAAAACCAGGGTAGAAGGAGCCACCAGCATGGTTCCAGGAGTTTTTTGGTGCCAAAGGCAGGAGGGGAAGCAAGTTGAGTGATACCCTTGTTGTGACCGAAAGGTTTTGGTTTATCCTTGTGTGTGCCGACGATCTTTCTCCAGTGCCCTCAGAGGTGAGCATGATGATGCAGTCATGTGACTGGTCTCCTACTCTAGCTCGTGCCACTAGGCTAGCTGTAGTTCAACAGTACTGGGACTGACATGTTCAACTGAGAAAAGCTCCCCTTTCTCTTCCTTGCCCCACTCCACTGGATTCCACTGGATTCCTTTCTTTCATTTTCCCAACACTTGTCATTTGTCTTTCCCCACTTATACCTGACCTTTGTATTCTTCTATTGTGTGTGGCATCGAGATGGAGATTTTGGTCTAAAAGAAGAAACACCAAGAGAGCTCATCGTGTGTTAGACCAAAGTCACGAATCTAAATATGGCATTGCCAAAATAAGAACTCAATATAATATGCTCAGTATCGTAAGAAAGTTGAAGGAACAATGGCATAAATTTAAAGTCTTCCCATGGAATCCTAGCCAACGGTGACACCCAGTCTTTGCCCAGACAAACTGGTTGACTTTAGGTTTCTCAGTCTATGAAATGGTCACTTTGGACAAGAGGCTTCCATTACAATACACAATCCATTACAATATACAATTAGGATAATTAACACTTATCCCAAACTTTACAAATTGACTTTTTATATAGTATAATTAATCATCTAAAACTTGCAAACTAGATATGAAAGGGCAAACCAGTCCATCAGCTTGTGCTTCATAAATTTGGGGTTCTCTTAAGAATAATGGCATTTCTAAACAGATGCAATAGAAAATGTGTTTCCAGAGCTGAACCCTGGTGGTGGAGTGGTTGTGTGCAGGACTGCGGCCCACTGGGTTAGCGGTTCAAATCCAGCAGCAGCTCTCTAGGAGCAAGGCTGGGCCTCCTACTCCCATCAGAGGGCAGTGATTGCCCCCCCCAAAAAAAAAACAAGCAAAAAGAAAATGTGCTTCCATAGAGGGTAGTTGGCATATGGATAAGTCATCTGGCTAAACCTGTAAAAGATTTGTTTCTATCTCTACCCACTGACAAGACTGTTCTTAGTAGTGGCTTCTCTCAATGTTGACAGCTACCACATGTTTACCCGTGAGGCATTCTCTGCTCCATGAGCCTTCTGCTCCGTGTGCACAATGAGAGTATTCCACCACCTTGCACTTGCTTGCCTAGCTTCTCCAGAAGAATCATGCTACACAGAATCCAGCTTTTTGTCTCCTTCGGTGACTGGCTCAGACTGTGAGGGGCTCAGTCACTATTGTTTATTGATTGAACACGTTAAAAGATAAATGAAAGAACACAGATGAAGAAACTGAAGATTTTGAGCAACATGAATCCCATCACATGGTTTTCTTTCATGTTTATATTCTTGTTAGTTGCCATCACTTTGGCTCTGACTCATGATGACCCATGTATAATAGAATGAAATATTGCTAAGCCTGAATCATTTTATTATATTTGGTTTGCTTGATTTCAATGTTGCTGTCACTACATTTTGCAGGCCTTCTAACACAAAGAGCTCATCTTCCAGCACTGTATCAGATAGTGTTCTTTTTTGAAGCATAGACTAAATTTCCAAAGTAGATTTCCAGGCCTTTCTGCCTAGTCTGTCTTAGTCTGGAAGCTCTGCTGAAAACCTATCCACCATATGTAACTCTGACGACATGTGAAATACTGGTGGCATGGTTTCCAGCATCAGAATCACATATAAACAAACACAGAATCACAAGATTACATACTGTTTGTATAATTTTCCTTCTCTTGAAGAGTAAGTGAGGTAACACTAATCAAGCATCATTTCCTCTTCTAAAACAAATCCTCCTTCCATTCATTTGACACCCATCGACAGCTGAAAAACATCCATGTCCTTACATGACCTCCTGGTGTGCATGTCTCATTTCCTCAGGCAGTCTGGAAAGCTTTCACGGCTGGGACTAGATGGAATCATACTTACATGATAGCTAGTTAGCTCAGTGCTAAACTAGCCTGACATCCTGCCTTTCCATTGTATGCTCTTGCCAGGACCTCAGGAGTCTCAGTTACCAAGTGCTGCCGCAGCAAAAAGTACCACAAGTGGGTGTCTTAAAGAGCAGGAGTTCATTTTCTCATGATTTCAGGGGCCAGAAGTCTGGATTCAGGGCATGGTTTTAACGGAAAGCCATTCCTTGTTAGTGGACTTAGGAATTTCTTGACATTCCTTGGTGTTTCTTTCCCTGTGTATGTCTCTGTGTCTATTTTTCTCTTTTACTAACTCTGAAGTGACTACATTTTTGATCCACTGGACACTGATTAATATAGAAAGAGTAAAATCTCTATTTCCAAACATGATCATGCTTATAGATACAGAGATTAGGATTTCAACAGTTTGACAGGATGCAATTCAATCCACAACATCAGTGATTGTCGATTTTTACAGAGAATTTAATTTTTTTCTTTCTTAAACTCTCATATGGTGGTTTATTGCTATATACTTATTTATTTTAACATGTCACAATTTACGTGTACATGTTATCAAGTTAGTAAGCACAAAGAGGTGATTTGATTAAAAGAGACACTTGAAAACAGGAGTTCTAGAAGTCTTAAAGCAATCCAATTTAATTATCTATTTTTAAACTCTAAAAGAAATAATTGCAAAATCATAAAATGTTGCTAAAATAATACAGAGAGATTTTATACCTATCACTCAGCTTCCCCCTGCCGTGAAGAGCTCACCGGACTATAATGCATTTATCAAAAGCAAGAAGCTGATTGTCATAATAAAGGTAACTAGACCTCAACTCTTACTCAAGTACTCATATTTTGGTATGTCCCTAGTCCTATGGCATTATTTTCCATGTGTAAATTTGTCTAACTACCACCACCAGCACTGCCACCACAGTCAAGATAGAGAGCTGTCGGTCATCCTCAGAAGGTAAACCCCTGTTGTTTATTTGAAGTCACACCCTCCCTCCCTCCTCGGCACTAAGATGGCCAAACATTTTGTCTGATTTCCATCTCTAAAATTCCGTCATTCCAACATCCAATTTATTTTTGTCTTTTGTTTTGATTGTCCAAAATAGAAACTAATTTACATGAAGTCAGCATGTGGGTGCTAATGTGAAGGGATCTTTGACCAGCTGCCCTGCTGTGTGGGGACCCAGTTGTAGTAGCAGTGCTATGTGCTGAGATGATCTGGTGCCCTGAGATACAGGGAAGCCTGGACGGTGTCCGTGTTTGATAAGCCTCCCTATATACGACAGTACTTTGTTGGGGGGTTGTTTGTTTTGACTGGGGTGTAAGTAACATAGAGTGAAGAGAAAAAATTTTAAGTGTGCAACTTTGTAGAGTTTTTCATTTCTACTTGTGCACTTGAAACAACTATCCTTGAAAAGACCTAGAATGTTAGCAGTGTCAAAAAAGGTTTCCCAATTCCCCTCACCAACCAATAACCATTACCTCCCCTGCAAAGGTAAGGATCCATTTTTGCTGTTGCTTTTAGGTGGAGCTAAATTGGTTCATGATGACCCTGGCTGTGTACAACAGAGCAAAACTGCCCAGACCAGCACCAACCTCCCACTTGCTCCTACATTTAAGGCCATTATATTCTCTGTGTCAACCCAATTTGTCAAAAGTCTCACCAGGCTCACTTCTTATAAGCATTTTGACTGTATTTGATATAATGCAGAGCTGTTCATTTTACTGGAAGCTCATGGAATATCCAAAACTCTTCTACAACACCATCATTTAAAGGCATCAATTCTGTTTTCTTTATTCGTTGTTCAGCTTTCACATGCATAAAAGGAAAGAAAAAATACCATAATCTAAGTCAGGTAAATCTTTTAACAGTTTAAAGAGACCTTTTGGTTGTTTGTTTATTTGAAAGTAATCCTGTGCCACAAAAGTATTGAAGTCAGATTCAATTTTCTTTCCTTTCTGTTTGTAACCCCGCCCACCAGTGTTTCCATCTAATGGGTAAGGAAACTGGAGGGTATTCAAAGCTGTGACCTCCTCTTACCACCCACCCCTCCTTTATTTGGGGCAGAAGACATGCCAGGGAAAACCAGATAAAACACAGTTGCACAGTCCTCCTGATCAGAACAGCAAAATCCCCATGAAGGTGGCCTCCTTTGCTTCTCTCTTTCCGCTCCCAGACTCCTTTCTCCCTCCAGTACCCTCATCCCCATAGTAGTCTTCATCATCTGATTCTTTTGTTGAAAGATCCACTTTTCCTAGTTTTTGCATTCTTTTATAATAATGAAGCTATGAGTATTTATTTTATGAGATTGACTAACGTTGCTAAACAAAGTCTTCCAAGTTTGTTCATGTCCTGATTTATGATTTTCTAGAGATGCATACTGTTCCATTGTATATATGCACCTGAGCTGATGTACTCATTCCTCTGCAGATAGGTGTTCTGGTTGTTTCCATCTTTTTGATAGCATAGAAGGACACTGTAAGAAACATGGGTGCGCATTTATCTGTTTGTATTTTCTTTATTTGAAACAGATATCAAGTGGAGAGGTTGCAGGGCCACATGATTTTTTAATTATTATTAAATGGCCATTTAATTGGGACCTCTTAAAACTCTTATAACAGTCTATACATCAATTGTATCTATACATCAATTGTATATCTAAATTGTGTATCTATACATCAATTGTATATCTAAAAGCATATCTATACATCAATTGTATCAAGCAATTTGTATCAAGCAATTGTATCAAGCATATATTGCCATCATCATTTTCTAAACATTTATTTTCTATTGAGTCCTTGGTGTGAGCTTCTCTTTTTCCTCTCCCCCTCGTGTCCCCTTGATAAATTATAAATTATCATTTTCATATTTTATATCAACCCATGTTTCTCTTCCTCCATGATTCCTGTTGTTCTTCACAGGGGGTGGGTGGTGGGTGGGATGTGCCAATCATTGTGATCAGTTCCCTTTTCCTATTTGCATTTGTTTAAGTAAATTTAATATTATTTCCTGTAGCCATTGTATAAGTCTGCAATCTTACCCACAATGTATGAATGTTCTGAATTCTGCAACCCTCTCTAGCGTTAATTATTTTCTGAATTTTGCTATCAGTGTTTGTATGTGGTGATATAACTTTTAATTTGTATTTCTCTTATAGCTAATGATCATGTCCATTTCTTCATATTTCCAACCAACTTCCACTGCCATGCCTTAGATAAGTTTTTTAGTTCTAAAGCAGTTTTATTGGCACACGGTCCAATAAAATAAAAATAGCATAAACTTAAATAGTTCAGTCACATCTAGAAGAGTTGTACAATCATCACCACAATCAATATAAGAACATTTTCTACTTTCCTATATTCATTATTAGCTCTTCATTTCCCCCCAACATTACCCACTGTACTGCCAAGAAACCATTAATCTAGTTATTGTCTCTAGAGAGTCTTTAAGTAATTCTTAAGTCAGTTATTGTCTCTATAGATTCACCTGTCCTGGATTTTATTATACAGAAAATCATACAAAATGCAAACATAGCATTAGAGTTAGGTTTAGGCTTAGGGTTAGAGTTAGGGTTAGGGAAAAAATAAAAAGAAATCCTACTGCAAACATAAAAAGAAAAAGCTAACAATGACCAAAGAAAATGGAGACTCTCTCAATGGAAAAGCAAATAGAAAATATTAAAAATTGCAACAACTATAAAATGCATCAAAAAGGGATAAATGATAAGATGTTAACTTAACTACATTGGGCATAATTGACTTTATAGTGCTTTCTGATAGTAAAGCTATTTACATCTCTCCACTATGATCTATTAATCTTACAGGAGATTACTTCATGTGAGTATACTGAAAAAGTTGGGTTTCCACTCTAATCCATAGCTTTATGCAAATCAAGTATTCAGAATTTAAACTCTGATACAGTTCACTTCTTTGGATTTGGATTTTATTATTTATACTTCTTGGATCACATAAGCTGGTATCCTTCCATTGAACTTATTTGATGCCTCATTTAATAGCTTCTTATTTTAATACAAGACATTGAAACCCAAGATACTGTTCTTTCTGATAGCTAGGCGTCATTTGGTCTCTCCTGATAACATGTCCAAAGTATATGAGTCTAAATCTTGCTTTCTTCCCAAGCAGATTGGTTTACTCTGTTGGCAATCCTTGGAACTTTCATTATTGTTCTTCAATGTCATAGTCCAAATGCTTCCATTTTACTTTGGTCTTTCTTATTCATAGTCCAATTTTCACATATATATGTGACTATGGAAGATACCATGTCTTGGGTGAGGTGCATACACCTTTGTCCTCGAAGTAACATCCTTGCTTTTTAACACTTTAAAGAGGTCTTATACAGCAGATTTACCTAATGCAATGTATTTTTTGACTGCTGCTTCCATGAACATTGATAGGGAAGCCAATCAAGATGACTTTGTCATTGTCAAGATGTTCAAAGTTCTCAGATTTTCTCATTTCAGAGTAATGTAATTGTTTTCAAGTCAATTGACAATGTCAATCTTTTCTCTATTTATCATTCTGTTACCTATAGGTCCAGTTGTGAGGATTTTGGTTTTCTTTACATTTCGTTGTAATCCATATTGAAGACTGCAATTCTTAATCTTTCTCAGCAAGTGCTTCATGCCTTCCTCACTTTTAACAAGCAAGATTTTTGTCATCTGTATATATCAGGTTGTTAATATACCTCCTGCCAAATCCAATACTAAATTCTTCCTCATATAAGCCACCACTTATCTTTCAGTTTGTTCTACTCTGGTGGCTTGGGAGCTGTGTGATGCTGGAAGCTATGTCATTGGTATTTCAAATACCATTAGGGTCACCCAAAGTAAACATTTTTCAGCAACACTTCTTGACAAAGAAGAGACTACAAAGAAGGAATAACTTGTCCACTTTTGGGGAATTAGTCACTGACCACCTTGTAAACAGCTGTGGAACATTGTCAGGTACTTGAAAAGAATTATGTTAGTCCGAAATGAGAAAAACTAAGAGTCACTCTGTTTCAAAAGTTATATTGTTTCTAATTATGCTTTTAAACACATTCTGTGATTTTCAAAAGGTTTTGGGAAAGATTTCAAATTTGGAAATCAAATTGTATGCTTCTAGTAATCAGGGAAAAGACTATTTTGGCAACTGCTGTCATCTTCAACCTACTATAAAAATATAAACCATTTATTTCTCAACTTAGTTCTCTTAGAAAATAGATTTACTGAAAAAGCTAATAAATATATATTTAAGTAAACTCAGGTCTATTCTTACATGTTCAGTTTTGTGCATTGGCACCAAGATTTTTTTTAGATTGTGTCTTGATGTTGGCAGATACCTTCTAAGAGACCATACAATCATCTAGACCTTCCAAGAATGGAATAGAGAAAGAACTGGTTGAATGGTTCCTGACATTTACCAGGGCCTGCTGTATCCTGTGTGTCATGACATGAAAATAGTGACAGAATGAATCAAAGTGTGTGTGTGTGTGTGTGTGTGTGTGTGCATCTGGTGTTCAAAAGAAATATTAACTACTCTGGATTACCAGGAGAACGGACAAAGCAAAACTTCCCTATGAACAGGTTGGTTATAAGGCTTCATCAACTTTCTTTGGATAAGTCATCAGGAAAGACAACATTTGATCAATCAAAATGAGCAAACCTTTCAATGAGAATGATTGATACAATAGCCTCAACAATGGACTCAAACATACGAACTACAGCATAAGATTGGGAACCATTTTGTTTTCATGCATGTGAGGCGAAAGGAACGAGGTTGCACAGTGGCAGGTCCTTCTTTGGTCTTTTAAACCTATCAATATGTTTGCATCAGAAAAATCCAGCAACCTGAAGCTGTACACATATACAGCCTTGTGAACCCAGTTGGTGACTTCTACTCCACCACAGGGTCACTATGAGTCAAAAAAAAAAAAGGGCTCCATGTCATATTTTTATGCATGTGCATAAGGCCACTGTGAATCACTTGACAATGAACAATAGTGACAACATTCCTGTTATAAACGTTCATGCCTCTATAAGTGTATGCATGTGTGTTTGTGTGTAAGTGTGCATGATATTTTTACCATATATATGGCAATCTTGGAGATTTCTGTGAGTGTGTAAATAGGAATCCTCCCAGAAAAACCTGTCAGTCATGCTGACAACTCAGTAAGATCCCATGCACACGGTCTGGGATTTGGCAGAATGTGGGCACTAGCGGTAGTTGCCCCAGAGTATGAGTTTCCAAGTTTCTTAGTGCTCTTCCCAAGGTAGTATTTAAAGTTATATAATGACTTAAATACACTTTAGCATAGTAACAAAGCATAGGTATGTTTGAGCCTGGAATGAGTTTCTATCAGGCAATTGGAGATGTGGAAGCATGTTTCTTTTGGAAACAGCCTAAGAAAACTTGTTGACATGTTTTATTGTACATTTTGACTAAAGAGCAAAAGGGTTGAGAAGGAAGAGACCTTTGAGCAAAATGTCCAGTGTGGCCCTTCAAATGCAGGCTTCAGTTTTCAGATCAGAAAAGTGGTATCTTGTAAGAGAAGTTCTTCTGCCAGGGTTTCTGGCTAACCTATTCCCAGGTTCCTGTGCTCCAGTAGAGATTCCCCTGAGACACACACCCCTCACTGTGGTGGTGTTTTTAACCTCTGGGGGGAATCAGTGTCAGGCTAATGCCCACTGCACACGATTCTTAGTGAGACTTCATCAGGAAGTTTCCACAGTCCCTAGGATGCTCCATCAGTATGGTCAAAAATGATGAATGCTAAATGATGCTAAATGCTTCATGTCATAGCTATAGCTCGCCCACTCCCTGGCAGTTTCTGAATCGTGCTACCCTTTATTTGGTTTGTTATAAACACAACAAACCGTCCCCATTTGAAGGGGGAAGAAGGGAATGAAAGTTTGAATCCACTACACAAGATCTCTTTAAAATATTGAAAAGCAAAGTTATCACTTTGTGACCTAAGGCATGCCTGACCCAAACCATGGTATTTTCTTCATATGCATGTGAGGACTGGGCAATGAGGATTGAAGATTGCAGAAAAATTGATATATATGAATTATGGTGTTGGCAAAAAGTACTGAAAATATTAGGGACTTCATGGAAGAAGCACCCCAGCTTGTGGGACCACGAGGTGTCAAAGAGATCAGGTATCAGGCTTCAAGAACTAAACACCATAACATTGTGTGCTCACTTTCCCGATATGATCACCAATGACAAATGTGTGCATAAGCAAATGTGGTGAAGAAAACTGATGGTGCCCAGCTATCAAAAGATATAGTGTCTGGGGTCTTAAAGACTTGAAAGTAAACAAGCGGCCATCTAGCCCAGAAGCAACAAAACCCACATGGAAGAAGCACTCCAGCCTGTGTGACCATGAGGTGTCCAAGGGAGCAGGTGTCAGGCATCAAAGAGCTAAAAATCATGTCATTGTAAATGAGAGGGAGTGCAGATTGGGGACCCAAAGCCCATCGATAGGTAAAGCGTCATCCTGCTTGCAGGGAGGAGATGAGTCAGTCAGGGTGCAGTGTGGTAGTGATGAAATATGCAACTATCAGCTGAGCCCCAGTGGCATAGTGGTTGTGTGCGGTACTGCCTACAAGGTTTGCAGTTCAAATCCAGCAGCAGCTCTCCAGGAGCAAGGGTGGGCCTCCTACTCCCACCAGGGCAGTGATGCCCCCCCCCAAATAACACCCCCCCAAAAAAAGAAAAGTGCAACTTCCCTCTAGTTCTCAAATGCGTCCTCCCACCCACTATCATGATCATTTCTGCCAGTCAAGTCCGACTAGACTAGGGAATATACATGGGAGTTGGAAATATGGGGAATTTGGGATAGATGATCCCTCAGGACGAGTGGTGGGAGTGGTGATACTGGGAGGGTGGAGGAAAGGTGGAATAGAAAGGGGGAACCAATTTCAGGGATATACATATACCCTCCTCTCTGGGGTGTGGATAACGGGAAAGTGAGTGAAGGGGACACATTGGACAGTGTACAATATGAAAATGTAATAACAATTTGTAAATTATTAAGGGTTCGGGGGGGAGAAAGGGGAGATATAGGAAGCTGGTACTGGGGGCCTAAGTGGAGGGAGGATATTTTGAGAGTGATGATAGCAACAAGTGTGCAAATGTGGCCTGCATACAATTGATGTATGTTTGAATCATGATGGGAGTTGTAGGATTTATTAAAAAAAAAAAAAGGAGGGGGTAAGAGGAGCTTATACCAAGGGCTCAAGTAGAACATATTGGGAAACGAATATGGCAACATGTGTACAAATGTGCTTGATACAAATGATGCATTGAATGTTACAAGAGCTGTGAGAGCCACCAATAAAATCATTGAAAAATAGTATCATGGACTTAACAGAAGAACAAACAAGTTTATCTGAGAAAAAGGAGAGCCAAAAGTATTCCCTGAAAAAGAGGATAGTGAGACTTCAACTCATCTACTCAGGATATGTTGTCAGGAGAGATCAGTTCCTAGAGAAAGATGCTTGATAAAGGAGAGGGAAAGAAACAATTAACAAGGGTTGGCACAGTAGCTGTACCAATAGGCTCAAACATAACAATTGTGAGATTTGTGCAGGACTGGGTAGTGCTTCATTTCCTTGCATATAAGGCCTCTCTGGATCAGACCCAACCTGTTGCACCTAACAACATGTTTGAAGACCTGGCCTGAACCAAGTAGGTTTTGATGGCTCATAAGAAGTAATAATTACAAAATAGTCTGCATCTCCACTTTACCAAACATGATGTCCTTTTCTAGGGACTGGTCTCTTCTGACAATATGTTGCAAGTGCCAAAAAAAAGTCTTGCCATCCTTGCCTCCAACCATACTTCTTCCAATACAGATAGGTTTGTCCTTTTAGCAGTGTATGGTGCTTTCAGTATTCTTCAGCAACATAGTTCATATGCATCAATTCAACTGCAGGGCTCTTTTAAATGGAACCAAGTTGGTCCAACTCCAGCTATTGAAGAACTCAGAATTAAGTAGAGTTAGGACACACATGGAGACTTTTCCAGGGTCAGAATTGCAATTCTGGGGAGAAAGTTAATGGTTTGTATATTTCAGGCTGTTCATCAAACTCCTAAGACCTCTGTGAATTCATGTAACTTTTTTTTTTTGGTGGGGGGCATCACTGCCCTCTGGTGGTTGTGGGAACTACCCAACCTTGCTCCTGATAGCTGTTGCTGGATTTGAACCGCCAAACCCATAGGCCGCAGTTCTGCACTCAACCACTTACGCCACCGGGGCTCAGCTTCATATAAGTTTTAACAATGTGAAGTACTTTCAGAAGTTTAGAGAGAAGGTTTTGGCCAGATCAACTTGTATTGTTTCATACATGTTGGTCTGCTTTTCCTGTGGAAATCAGATCTAAGCCAGGCTATTATTAGAGCTTGGGTTTAAGAGACCTTTCAGTGACTAGATCACTGGAGTCAGAAATGCGTTTCCTGGGTCCATGTCATCTTTGGACCCATTAGTATATTTGAGTCTATTATTGTGACCACTGTTAATTGTGAATGCCTTCCTACTGGAGGACTCATCTTTCAGCATTATTTCAGACAAGGTGTTATTTTGATTCCCTTGTTGTTGTGGGTTTCCATTGACAAAAATTCACAAAGCAAATCACAGGCCTTTTCTGTTGTTCTGGTTTTTGTTTTGCTTTTTAATCATTTTATTGGGGGGACATCATGCAACTCATCACAATCCATCCATACATACATTGTGTCAAGCACATTTATACATTTGTTGCCACTATCATTCTCAAAACATTTTCTATTTGAGTCCTTGGTATCAGCTCCTCATTTTCCCCTCCTTCCCCACCCCCCATGAATCCTTGATAATTTATAAATTATTATTTTGTCATGTCTTACACGGTCTGACATCTCCCTTCATCCCTTTTCTCTTGTCTGTCCCCCAAAGAAGAGGTTATATGTAGATCCTTGTAATGATTTCTCCCTTTCTACTCCATTTTCCCTCCATCCTCTCGATATCGCCACTCTCATCACTGGTCCTGAGGGGTTCATCTGTCCTGGATTCCCCATGTTTCCAGTTCCTATCTGTCCCAGTGTACATCCTCTGTTCTAGCCAGATTTGCAAGGTAGAATTGGGATAGTGATAGTGGGAGGGAGGAAGCATTAAAGAACTAGAGGAAAGTGGTATGTCCCATTTTTGCTGCACTGAATCCTAACTGGCTCATCTCCTCCCTGTGACCTTTCTGTATGAGGTTGTGCAGTTACCTACAGATGTGCTTTGAGTCCCCACTCTGCACTCCCCCTTATTCACAATGATACAATTTTTTGTTCCTTGATGCCTCGCAGGTCTTTCAATAGTCTTCCAAAGTTTTAAGTTTCCACTGAAATTTTCCCACCATGGGTGGTCATTCTGGTATTTGAAATACCAGTGGCATAGCTTTCAGCAAAATGCAAGTCTTCACAGTTGACAAATTTGGCAGACAGGTGGTGGGAGCAATCTTTAGCGATGAGTTAAAATGCAATTGTGGACTTTATTGTGCCCCTGTGGGGAATTCCCTGAATTGTTGTAGGTGTTAGGGGTAAGAAGGGAAAGAAGAACAAAGCCTGCTGCTTCCTGGGAGCCACTCTAGCTCAGCATGTAAGTGCTAGGAAACATTGGTCTCTGAAGAGATTTCATGTAGACCCAAAGCTTCCAAGCCTCAAATGAGGGCCAGAGTCCAGGGCTTACCTCTGCCTCCAGAGCAGCATGGTGGGTGCAGCTGACAATTCTGCCTTATAGTGTTAGCATATTCCTTCTCTGTCTCCTTTCTTCTGCCTCTGATCTTCGCATAGCATGGCTTCCGTTGTCTCATCACTTCAGGTTGAGCCCATCTAGAGAGGGTGTACAAGGAAGGCCTGATGATCTATTTCCCTTCAAATCAGCAATGGAAACCCACATGGAAGAAGCACACCAGCCTGTGTGACCACAAAGCTGTATCAGGCATCAAAGAACTAAAAATGTTATCTTTGTTAATGAGGGGAAGTACAGATTGAGGTCTGAAAGCCCCTCAGTAGGTGAAGCGACATCCCCTTACAGAAGGGTCGTAGGAAAGAGTCCAGTCACTCAAGGTGCAGTGTAGCAACAATGAATTATGCAACTTTCCTCTAGTTCTTAAATGCTTTCTTCCCCCACTATCATGATCTCAAGTCTACCTTACAAATCCAGCTAGACCAGGGGGTGTACCCTGGTACAAATAGAAATCGGAAACATGCGGAATCCAGGATACATGATGATTCCTTCAGGACCAGTGGTGAGAATGGTGATAGCAGGAGGGTCATGGGGAGATGTAGTATAAAGGGAAGCCAATTACAAAGATCTACATATAACCTCCTCCCTGGGATATGAACAACAGGGAAATGGATGAAGGGAGACATCAGACAGTGTGCAATATGACAAAATAATAATAACATAAATTGCCAAGAGTTCATGAGGGAGGATGAGAGTCAAGGGAGGGGAACTATGAAGAGCTAATACCAAGAGCACAAGTACAAAGCGGATGTTTTGAGAATGATGATGGCAACAAATGTACAAATGTGCTTTGCATACAAGAGATGTATGTATTGAGTATGATAAGGATTGTATGAGCCCCAATAAAATGATTTTTTAAAATCAACTATGAAAAACCTTATGGTGTACAGTATTACTCGACCCCCAATGGGGTCACCATGATTCAGAACTGATTTGGCAACACTGAGAGCTGGTAGCCCATTGATTTCCATCTTTCAGTTCTTGTGAACAGTGTTACAATGAAAGTTGGTGTTCTCCTTTCTATTTGAATTTCTGCTTTCAATTCTTTGGAGTATAGACAGAAGACTGGGATTGCTGGGTCTTCTAGTAGTTCTAGGTTTAACTTTTGTGAGGAACTCTCGAATTGTTTTACCATAGTGGCTGTTCCATCTTGCTTTCCCACCATCGGTAGATGATAGTTCCAGTCTCTCTCCATCCATACCAACACCAATTATTTTCAGTTTGTTTTGCTTTGGATCCTCCTGCAGTTTGCTAAGCTCTTCTCCTCTGCTGCCTCACCACTCTGCCACACAAGGGAGCATCTTCCTTTAATGTCATGCCCCTATATCAACTGCTGATTAAAGGTATGTCATCAGTTTAGAGTGAGCTCTGGTGGATTACTGAGTTACATGCTGATCTGCTGAGTGCAAGGCTCACAATCACCCGCCACACAGTGAGGGGAAAGATGAGGCTTTATGGTGTTGTAAAGATTTGTCTCAATGAAAGTAAGAATCACTTTGGCATATCACAATTTTTGGTGCCAAGACCTACGACTTCTTTGAATAATGCTATGGAAATTTTCAGTTCTTTTATTTCAAAAGAGACATCTGATACATCTCTCACTGTTAGGAAAAAATCCCACAATCAATACTATTGATCGTCTTGTTGTAGGCTCCAGGAATTGATGGAATACTAATTGAAATGTTTCAAAAGCTGATGAAACACTGGAGGTACTCACAGTTCTATGCCAGAATATTTGGAAGGAAACTTCCCGGCCAACAGATTGGAAGAAGGAACCACAGGACAGTAAAGAGCCAAGTGTGTTGTTGGGATCACTGGTGGATTAGAAAGTGGGGGAGTAAGGGCATGTCCAGGGATCCATACCTGTATCTATTCTAATTGAAGGTAACCCAAGAGAATACTCAAATTATAGAATGATAGTGTTAATATCACATACAAGTAAGATTTTGCTCAAGATTGCTGAACCTTGGTGACACAGTGGTTGTGTGCGGGGCTGTGGCCCACAGCGTTGACAATTCAAATCCAGCAGCAGCTCTCCAGGAGCAAGACTGGGCTTCCTACTCCAATCAGGGCAGTGATGTGAAAAAAATAATTGAAAACAAAAAAGATTTTGCTGAAGACCCTATAACAAAGGTTGCAGCAATGCATTGACAAGGAACTACCATATTGGATTCAAAAGAAGACATGGGACAAGGGATATCATTGCTGATGTCAGATGGATCTTGGTTGAAAGTAGAGGATATCAGAGAGATGTTTCCTTGTGTTTTCATGTTACTTGTGTTGATTATGCAAAGGCATTCTCAATTGTGTGGACCGTAACAAACTATGGATAGCCTTTAGAGGAATGGGAATCCCAGAGCATTAGATTGTGCTTATGTGGAAACTAAACATAGATTAAGAGGCAGTTGTACATATAGAAAAAGGTCAGACTGCATGTTTTTAAATCAGGAAACGTGTGCATCCTCTCACCGTATTTATTCAATCTACGCACAAAGCAAATAGAGAAGCTGGATTATATGAAGAAGAATGCTAGTCAGGCTTGGAGGAATGCCTTTTAACAAATATGCAGATCACACAACCGCGCTTGCCGAAAGTGAGGAAGATTTGAAGGACTTGCTACTGAAAACCAAGAATTGTAGGCTTCGGTATGGATTGCAAGAAAAGTCAAATCTTCACAACTGGACTAATATAGAACATCATGATAAATAGAGAAGAGATTAAAGTTGTTAAGGATTTCATCTTGCTTCTGTCCCCAATCCATGCTCATAGAAGCGGCAGTCAGGAGTTGAAATGACACATTGTATTTGTGTAAATATGCTGTACAAGCCTCTTGAATGTGTTGAAAAGCAAGAGTGTTATTATGAGGACTAAGGTGTGCCTGACGTAAGCCATAGCATTTCCATTCACCTCATCTTTATATGAAAGTTGGACATTTCATATGGAAGAATAGAGTAGAATCAGAGCATTTGAATTCTGGTACTGGCAAAGAATATTGAAAGTGTCACGAGCTGCTAAAAGGATAAGCTGATGTGTTTTGGAAGAAGTACAGGAGAGGAAGAGAAGCATTGAAGTTGGGGGCAACAGGGCAAGAGCGAGAACAGTGTTTTGTTCAAGGTATTGGGGGCAGGGAGTAAGGGCACGTCTAGGGACCCAACACAAAGCCCCCTCTGGGGACCGACCCACTCCCAATGCTACCTTTGGGGAAGAGTAGCAGGGGGTTGGCAGTTTGTATTTTTTTATATAATAAATATTTAAGAAGAATTCATGTACTGTACAAAGTTAAATAAGGCAACTTTCTAGACTGGAGGTTTCAGAGCCCTTGGAGGTCTGATGAAACAGAGTAATGCTTTTCCCTGCCTCCACTTCTCCTGGCTTGCACTGACAGTGGAAGGCTCTGGAAGACAGATGATCCCAGGACCACAGGGGAGACAGCCTTCATCATTGTGGTGGGGATTCCTAGTTCCCTTGTTTCAGTTTTTAAAATTAAAGTGAAAAGACTCAATTCACAGAATGGAGACTAGCACTTTTAGTATTTACTTTCATTTTACTGTTGCTCATTTGAATGCCTCAAATATTTGCTATCCTCCAGAAAACACTGTTGCTCCTATTATTCCTTGGGATGTCACTGGGGGTTGTGGAACTGAGTATGGATTTGTGGTGATTATGATATTCTTATCCAAGGTGTTAGACTTGCCCTGAATGTTCTCACATCTCATTCAATTTTCTGTAACTTTGAGTTTGCCCTGAAGAGCAGGCAATGGCTTTCAGCACCACCTTTAGGGTCCTGCTACCTGGATCAACTCTACTGCAGAAAGCCTCCACCCTTTCTCCTGCAGAGTGGCTGGGGGGTTATTAGGAACTAAAAAGACTCAGCAGCCCGACGCATAATCCAGTATGCCACCAGAGTTCCTTAGGACAGGCATTGGTTGTGGCTTTTCTGGTAAGTGGAATCTTTATTGTGATCCCTTTTATTGCTCCCTCACTCCAAATATTCTGGTGTTCTGTGTCCTTGTGGGACTTTCTGGCCTTCCTCTGGTCCACAGATCTCCAGGAAGCACGGCCAGAGGGGCTGCATGTCTAGTTCCTGAGCACTCGGAGGGATTTCTTTCTCGTTCCCATGGCATTCCATAAAAATGAGCAGTCTCTTTTCGTTATTTCAAAATCCACTTCAACACACTGTCTCCTCTTCAAGTTCTCACTGTTTCCCTCTTGCTTATTTTCATAAAATTCCAGATATTTTCCATTGTCTCCAGTACCCCATGGTTACAGAATCAAACAGGACAAAATAGCTGTGCATAGAGTGTCAGGGTGTCTAAGGAGAAGCTAGATTAGCTAGTTTCCCTCCACTTTGGCTCCAGCTCATGGTCCCTGGATGGGTTCCCAGAGAGGGATCCTGGAGGAACAGACATGGGGAGTCCCTGGGGCCAGCCCTTCCAGAGCTCTTTGTAGCATTTCCTTGGCCCCAGCCTTCCAGCTGCCAAGATAAACACAAATCTTGAGATAAAATGGAAATCCCAAGAGGTTTTCATCTTGGACGAGGAACTAATAAGACTGTCACTGGGTTAGACCAAATAATCATTTTCCCGTACCTCGTGCTCTGCATACCCTGCAAGGAGAGGGAGTTGAGCATACACTGAGCCTGGGGAAAGGAGGCCAACTGCACGGAGGAAAGGGTTTGGGTTGGTGTCCTGGCTCTGCTTCGAATAATTATGTGATGTTGAGCTGTTACTGCCACCTTGATCTTTGGTATAATCCCGATTATATTGCTACACACCTGGCAAGGGTTACAAGGCTTAAGTGAGCAAATAAACGTAAACATTTGACACATGAAAAATAGTGGCTGTAATGGGTGCTAGCTAGCCGTTTCTGTAGTTGGCTGGCTGTTTGCATAGCTGTTGTTTGAGGAGGTCCTTATCACATTTCTTGTTGGCTGCGGTCACGCCATCCCCTGGCTCATGGTGACCACATGCGTAATGAAATGAAAGTGCTGAGTTTGCTTTTTTTCCTCCTGTGTGAGAAGCAAGAATTCTCCCACCGAACTCTCCATGGCTTATTCTCAAACTCACTGCAGGTTTTTGTAATGCCATCTACTAATAATCGCCTACTCCACTTTCACAATATTTACTTTAGCAGACGACGACTTTTGACTCCCCTGCAGTTTCTCCATCATCGGGCCCTTGGCCATGTTCACCTGGATGCTGCAGTAAGGCTCCGTACCATTCGGCTCAACAACTCTTTGCCATCCAGTTGATGCCCGCTCAGAGTAACCGCGCGCGCAGGACAGAGTCGAAATCCCCCGCTGGGTTTCTGAGACTGTGATTCTTTATGGGAGTAGAAAACCTCTTTTCCTCCTGCAGAGTGGCTGGTGCTTTCAAACTACTGACCTTGCAGTAAGCAGCAGCGCCACGTGTGACCACAACCCCAGGTCTCCCCATCTCCACAGTGCCCCTCCCCACTTACAGGGCAGCCCAAGGGCCACTTTTAGTTTATTTATTTGTTTATTTGAGAAGAACTTGTTTGCCACGAAAGGCGCTAAGTCCACTTTTAAAGGATAAGACCAGGTGTTCTGAGTTCCTGGATCCACACTCTGCAATGGCTTATCAACACACCCAGAATAAAATCTGCCGGCAGCATGGTCTAGAGGGCCCTGGAAGCCATGACCCGTGGTTTCTAGTGCTCATCCCGCTGCTCACCTCCACTAGCCGGCCGTACCACGCCTTGTTTCCGCCACATGCTCCTCAAACTTGCTGCTTTCTCTGATGTCTGAATGGCTCGCATTCTCCACTTCCTTCTTCATTAACACTCTTTGATCTATTTAAAACTCTCTAAAGGCACATCTTTGTCTTGGTGTCCACCAATGTATCCCCAGCATTAAGACATGATAGAAGCTGGATAAATTTTTGTAATAGAAATGTGTACGTGACTGACTTGGTCAAATTACTCACTATATTAAGTGAACAACTCAATCTGTCCAGTGATTCTATAATGAAAACTGGAAAGATTGCTTAAAGCATCAGATCACGTCACTAGGGAATTTTCAGTCCATAAATGATTCCTATCAGAATCAATGCTTATGGAAGCAGCCATGAAATAAAATGACACATTGTATTGTGTAAATCTGCTGTACAACACTTCTTTCAAGTGTTGAAAGAAGTTATGCTGAAGACTAAGGTGGACCTGACTCAAGCCATGGTATTTTAATTCACCCCGTATGCATGTGAAATGAATATTTAATAAGGAAGACTGAAGAAGAATCGAAGCATTTGCATGATGGTACTGGTAATGAACATTGAAAGTAGCATGGGCTGCCAAAGAGCAAACAAATGGGTCTTAGAAAAAGTATAGTTAGAGTACTCCTTAGAGGCCAGGATGGTGAGGCTTCACCTCAGAAACTGTGGACATGTTGCAGGGAAGACCAGTCCTCAGAGAAGAACGTCATGCCCGGTAATGTAGCAGGGCAGTGAGAAAGAGGGAGAACTTCAAGTAGGGAGACTGACACAGAGGCTACCTTAACAGGGTCCAACATCAGAGCAAACACCGGGCAGTGTTCTGTTCTGTCAGACACAGGGTCACTGAGTTCAACGGAATCTACAGCAATAAAAACACTGATCATATTAAAAAGAGAGGGCTGAGCCCGGTGGTGTAAGTGGTTGAGTGCGGGACTGCAGTCCACGGGCTTGGCAGTTCAAATCCAGCAGCGGCTCTCAGGAGCAGCACTGGGTAGCGTCCATGACCACCAGAGGGTGGTGATGTCCCCCCGAAAATCTTAAAAAGAGAATGTCCAGTATACATTTCTAGTGATTGTACTTTTGGATAGCATTTTATCTACTCAATTGAAAAAGGAATTATACTACTCCTATGACTGTGTCAAGGGGTTTATCTGTATTGCAGTCTACATATTGAGAATTCTTATCTATAGCATTATGCACATCCCGATCTAGCTGGATTTGTAAGGCAGAACTGTAGCACTACCATGGGGGGTGGGGGAAAGGGCAGAGGGGGGGAAATGGGGAATCGTCTACAATGATTGATGTATAAACCATCCTCTCACCCCCCAGGGAAGAACAAGAGAACCACTGGTGAAGAGAGACAGTAGATGGTGTAAGATATAAAAATAATAATAATTTATCAGCTATCACTTATAAGGCGTTCATGAGGGCATGGTGGGGGGAGGGAGAGGGAAAAGAGGAGCTAATCCCAAGGGCTCAAGCAGAAAGAAAATGTTTTTTAAAATGAAGAAGGCAACATATATACAAATGAGTGTGATACAGTTGATACATGGATTGTTATAAGGAGCTGTCAGAGCCCCCAATAAAATGATTTATTAATTAAAAAAGAGAGAGAAAAGGGAATGTTAAAATCAAATGTTATTCATTGAATACCCAAATACATTTCTTTTCGAGAAAAGAATGAGGCAGTAGACCTGAGAAATTCAGAATTGCATTCTTCCTGGAACAGCAGCAGAAAGGTGGGGGCGGGGGGGGTCAAGAAGAGGAGATACATGTGGAATGTGCAGCTTAACAACTCTATGCACAATTTGTCATTAGACCAGATCAACCATTACTGAAAACTTTGATCAGTTTCCATAGCATGATCCCGATCAAAAGAGGGGTGGAAAATATAGCTCAGAGCTCACATACTCATGGAATCCTCAATTTCTGAAGCCATCCAGGCTAAATTATCCCTCAAAACTGTTGCCTTTCTGGAAAGGATTAAACCTTAAAGCAAATGTATCCTTAAGTCATCTTAAAGTCAGCGAACACTATTTCTTAATTAGCAAAGAAAGGGCTTCTGTGTTGAACATCGTGTTCTCTTATTGAATTATTTGTGATCAAATATATAGCAGAAACTCTGAAAGTTTAGAGTGGTGATTCTTAACCTTCCTAGTGCCATGACCCTTTAATACAGTTCTTCACATTGTGGCGACCACCCCCACCTCCCACCAACCGTCAAACTTATCCATTTTTGTTGCTACTTCATAACTGTAACTTAGCTACTGTTATGAATTGCACAACCCCTGTGAAAGAGTCATTCGACTCCCAAAGGGGCCCTGACCCATAGATTGAGAACCGCTGGCTTTAGAGGAACTTAGTGGTCAGGGAGTTTAATAATGATGTTAATGCTGGTTAACTAATTTGAAAAAGGAATATTCGAAAGGTGCATACTTGAAGAATGAGGCCAATATGACCAAATTGGACATGTAGAAGTTGTTGAATTGGTTTATGTTTTATAGTTTCTGTCTTCACCAACCCCACCTCCGATCCCATCCCCCAAAAGTGTGTCTTTGCTAGAGTGCAACCTGATTTGATCACAGGCAATCTAATGAATATACTTTCTTCAAGTTTAGGCCTCAATGAAAATACCGTCTGTGTTGTGGAGTTATGATGAAGATTAAATGAAACAAAGGACTGTCTGGCTCCATTACTTAGCCAGCCTTGTTTCTAGGACTTTTAGCTGACCACAGGGTTAGGACGTGGCTCCAGGGTCTTATTGGGTACTTGTCCAGTTGCACAGATTGGACTGAGCCTGCCACTTTCGGACATGCCCCTCCTTGCTGCACAAGGCGAGGCCTGGTCTCTCAGGACAACTGGGGAAGGGTACTGGAGATGTAGTGCTTAAGAGTCCTTAATATCTTTTCTATTGAAGAGGAGTTGGATTGTTGGTGTCAAAAACACCTCTGCTTCATTTTATTTTAGGCAGGAAATGTTCATGTGATTTGTTCCATGTCTGATACTATTCTAATCTACACTCTCAGGGGTCTATGGGCCAATATCACAAGAGGGATTTAGATCTTTCTAACTAGATTTAGGAAAAAGGTAATGCAGGGGTTGGGGTCTCCCTGTAAGGAAAAAAAAAAACTTCATCCTTATACTTGGACTCTGCCCTCAGGTAGGGCCTGTGTTGGATTGACTTTCAGCTCTAGACCTGCATCAGGTAGCTACTTGCTGAGCGAAATTTTAAGTAAAGTGATTAGTAATGAAGTCTGGAATGGTGTTTGGCACTGTATCCCCAGATCAGGACAATTTCCCTGCCTATCTTATTCAGAGTAAAACCATCTTCAAAGTTTTAATGAGGGAAAACAAATTTTGACTCTAACACAAGCCAAGTATAGCAAAACTCACCTTGAGTAACAAGGTATAATTTATATGTTTTATAAGGTTTGGGAATTCCATATAGAGATTGAGGAAGAAGAGTGCCAAAGATTTATTCTGTCTCTCTGAGAAGCCCAGATCTGGACTCTGAGAAAGAAAAATGAGGAATTACTGTACATTGTCTGGTCTCCAGGGGTTGTGGGGGATGGTGGTGGTGTTACTGAGAGATTACATTATATAGCTAGGCATGAATTTACAGCCAGAAAATGCATATGCAGTGCTCAGGAGGAAGTAGCAAACAATAGGAGACTTCTGGACAAAGTTTAGTGAGCTCAGAAGAACCTGACTTGTGACTCACCAAGCAAATGGTTTCCAATAGTGTCTCACCCTAAGGGAGATTTGTGCATGCCAGAATTACACACAGCATGATGCCAGCTCTGGAGAAAGCCTTTTAATCACAGTTAAGAGATCAGCTGGTGTAGCCGTTAGAACACAGTGGTATGATTACTGATGCTCAGTGGAGAAGGAAGCATGGTAACACTGCAGGGACTGACCAGAGTATCTCCTTCTGCCCTTGCCAAACCAGTGAAAGGTGTGTGGGCTGTTTCTGTAAATAGGCAGTACTTATCCATTCTGTTCCAGTGGCTGGTCTATGAAGTAAGAAGCTTAAACACAGTGGGAAATAGCTCCAATGGAATGAGATTTAGACAGAAGGATCACTGCCAAAAAAACTATTATACTGAAGCTTCACTTAAACTTTCCATTGCATTAGCTGTTGATAAGTAGTTGTGCCTTTGGTTCTGTGTTGTCTTTGATAAATGGCAAGAGTTCAAATTGAAACCAACATGGGCCATGGTAGAAATAATGATGTATATCCTTGCAAGATCAAAAGGTCTGAAATCACCTAAATGGAAGTATTTATCTAATGATTCAGTTGGGGTGTTTCTCATGTGTGGGCTCTCCATCACAATTCCATTTGATGCCAACAGACCTGCAGTACTGGGAGGAGTGGGCGACTCCCCACCAGCTCATGCCTTGTTCTCACGGAGTCCCTCATCTCCCCTTGCCTTGTTCCTTGAATCCTGGAAATAGGTTTATGATTTCCTAATTGGGTCACAGGCAGAGTCCAAACACCTGCATGTGGAGGTGTTTGATATAAACAATGGATTTTGCTTCTCCAGCTAAGACATGTTTCCATGTACATGCATTTACTTATTTTAGTCAATTTTTGTAATTATCTTTCTTCCATGTCATGGTGAACCACCGAGTATTACTAAAGGAATATATGATGTATCTTCATTTAAATAAAAAAGCTTACATTAAAAATGTATACCCTACTTCCTCCAATATTGTTAAATCTGATGAAGATCCAGGGTAGCAGCCTTCAGTATGAAGGTGTAAAGAAGACCAAAATCCTCACCAAAACCCAATAGGTATCATCATGATAGATGGAGAAAAGATTGAAGTTGTTAAGGATTTTATCTTGCATGGATCCTCAATCAAGACCGATGGAAGTATCAGTTATGAGATCAAATGACACATTACACTGGGTAAATTTGCTGCACAACACCTCTTTAAAGTGTTGAAAAGCAAGTATTTTATTCTGAGGACTAAGGTGGGTGTGGCGCAAACCCTGGTGTTTTTAATCACCTCATATGTTTGTGAAAGTTGAACACTGAATAAGGAAGACCAAAGAAAAGCTGATGCATTTGAATTAGGATCCTGTAGAAGAATACTGAAAGTGCCCTGAACTGCCAAAAGAATGGACAAATCTGTCTTGGAAGAAGTACAACCAGAATAGTCCTCAGAAGCAAGGATGGCAAAACTTGGTTTCACGAACTTGGGCCACATTGTCAGGAAAGACCTGGCACTGCAGAAGGACATCAAGCTTGATAAAGTAGCAGGGCAGTGAAAATAAAGGAAGACCCTCAACAGGCTGGATTGACACAGGCTACGTCAAGGGGTTAAACAGAAGAACAATTGGGAGTGGTGCAGGAGCTCTGTTGGAACACCCCCTTCTGGAACATTATGTGGGCCTGTTGGGTTCCTGTGGAGAGGCCCTTTAGAAATGTGGGCTGATGGGGTTGCTCTTTAGGGCATAAGGTTTTCAGTGGTTCTCAACATGAGTATCCATGCACATAGTCAGTATCCTGGTAACAGGCGAGGTTTTGTACCTCAGATAGAAGTAGCCATGGAGAGATGGATGACTATGCTACTCTCATGGTGGGAGATGGTGTGCAGGGAGTGGAAATCAGCAGAGTCACATGACGGGATCAAAAGGGGAAGCATCATGCTCCAGGTCAGAGAAAGAGGGCAGTATAGAAAATGAGAAGCTTGATCCATGGTCATCTCTTCTTTTAACATTGGAAATACTTAAGAGTTAGGGAGTTTTTGATAACTTGAAATATTCTTTTTTATCCCTGTTTCATGCTGTTGGACTGAATAAGACCAGAAGCTGTATTGTGGTGCACTGCCTATACTGGAGGACGCAGACCTACTAGCCATCCCCCCAACTAGGCTTGGGACTATCGGTGGTCCAGCATCAGCTTTGCTACCAATGAAGATAATTGGGGAAGGAAAACTGAAAGTTGTGGAATACATCATCTATGAATACCTCATTTCCCTGCCTAAAATTTCATCAGAGATTTAATCAACTTTCTAGCCCCCTTCAGAGATAGACTGGAGTGTAAAGTTGAGGTCAAGGGGTTGTGTGATGGTGGACTCACCTTCTCTAGGCAAGCAAGGAGAGCGAGAAGGTACCTTTAGAATGTCCAATGCCTTCCTGGAGTCCATACACAGATTAGGCACCCTCACCTTACTAGGCAAGAAAGTCTCTCCAACAGAACTCCCTCCACATGGAAACAGGAGCATGGAGAACAAGGGCTCTTGAGAGGCACACTGAATCCACTAAAACATCCTGGACATGCCTTCTTCACCCCTTGTTTCTTCCACAGTGTCCTGTGATCAAGATCTGTACTTCATCGAGCCAAGGTCTTCATCCCTGAATGTACCCTATTCACTCTCATCTGTGAATGAATGGCTACTTGAGATTATTTCTGAACCAGGTGAGAGCTACAGCTCAAAGTTCTCTGACCCTTCTAGTGTGAGACATGCCCAGACCCTTCTCTGTTTAACTGAGCCATAGATGATTTCTGGTATAATAAAAGAAAGCAACGAAGTCATTGTTGAGTTGAGGTTTAACTCATGGCAACCTCATATGAGCCAGAGTATAATTAAGTTGGCTTTAGTCCATTTATAAGGGCTGGATTTTAGTAGTAGATTGCAAGACTTTTCTTCTGAGATGCCTGTGAATTAGCTTCAACCTTCAACTGACTGTGATAATCATTTGCATGACCCAGAGTCTCCTCTCACCTGTTAGAGAAATTATATGATCTGTTCTCCCCAAATATTTTACACACACACACACACACACACACGTAATTTGTGCAAAATCTTTGGTCTGTTCCTCAGAAAACTTTTGCTGAGCTGGTTAAATTAGTATTACCAACAATGGAACACTGCTGGCTGTATGTTTTGATGAATGGATGAAGATTGATTTTTTGTGGAATTTAGGCTAGAAAGACCATGATCTCTATGCACATTATATTGTTCATAGGTTTTCCCTGCAAGAAAGTAAGAGAGGGAATGGGAAGGGAGGGAAAACATGGGGAGCTGATACTGGGGGCCTAAGTGGAGGAAGGATATCTCGAGAGTGATGATGGCAACCAGAGTGCAAATGTGGTCTGCATACAATTGACATATGTATTGATCGTGATGGGAGTTATATGAGCCCCCAATGAAGTGATTTATAAAAAAGTGGGGGAGGAGGAAAGAGGAGCTTATACCAAGGGCTCAAGCAGAAAATATTTGGAAATGAAGATGGCAACATGTGTACAAATATGCTTGATACAAATGATGTATGGAATGGTATAAGAGCTGTCAGAGCCCTCAATAAAATCATTGGTGAAAAACAGAAAGAAAAAGAGATAACTTGGTTCTTAAAGCAGTCATGAGCAAGGCACTTATGTAGATTGCTGGGTTCCAGAGTCCAGATGAAAGAGTGGTGAAAAAAATGGTGAGCTTCTTGAAGTTTATTGGCTAGTTTCATTGCTCTCTTTGTTGCTCCTACCCCCCAGATGTGTGGGTGGTCCTGCCATGACAAGCTGTAGAACTTTACAGAGCCCTGGGCTGCACCCGTGGCCTCTGTCTCGAACTAAACGGAAGGCCTCCCCTTGGAATTTCACAGCCCAAAATTTCAGGGCCACACAATTGGTGCTTCTGTGTTCCTGGAAGCTGCTTCAGAAATGTGAGCACAGAGGATGTTAAACTGATTGGATGGGGGCCTGGGAAAACAGCACCCTCTCCTAACCCTTGCACATGGAGCAAAGAAAGGAGACCTTGTGAAAAATAATTTTTGCCTGTGCACAATGGCCAGCATTTTCTCCCTCGAATCAAATCTTTTTTGAGATTTTCTTTTCTTCTTAGAATTTTTTATGATTGAGTAGTCTATGATGTCCCCTTGTCTGTTGTGATGATAAGTCAGAAAATATTGCTACTTGGATTTTAAAAAATGATTGTAAATATGGTTAAACATGTAGCTGTGATCAGTGGATGAGAGCAGACAAATTCTCTCAGTAATAGACTTTGCTCTTAGTCTCATTAGAGTGTCTTCCAAAAAAGTCAAAAATCACAGCTTTCAATAGCATTTGCTGACCAGTTCAATTCAGGTAGAGAGATCAGTTCAGAAGATTGTGGCAATGTTTTTGTTATGTTTTTTGAGGTTCCTGAAGCATAGTCATGGTAAATTTTCTAGAAGGACATAGGATGACCGTAGAGCTTACTTATGAAAAAGTTTTAAGGAAATTGAAAACTGCCCTGGTGGGATAAAGGCCAGAGAAGTTGTGCTGATGGAATTTTCTTCCTCCCATCACAACCATGCACCTGCTCATTCTTCAAGGGTAGCAAGAGCTGTCCAATGAGAATTTCATTAAGAAACCTTGCCCATCAAACTTCTTATTGGATCCCCTTATTGGAGTCTTTAAGGAAAGAATATTGAAAACAAGAACAATTGGAATCCCATCAGGATGCTTAATTGCTATTTGGATGTGGTGTAAATCAGAGTGCAGAATTCTCTGGGGGAAAAGAGAGATGGAAACACTGCTTTTAGAACTATAAAGATCTAGATGGAGGATATGTTGAGTAACACAAACTGTTCAAGTGGATCTTTTGTTTAATAAAGGTCTCTGTAATTTTGTAGCAGCACTTTCTGACTTACTCTCCCATTTCAAACAATTCTTTTATACTTGACAGTGTCTTCTAATAGAATCACACATGGACACAAAATACCTTGTGCACTTAAACATTATCCCACCATGGCAGTCCTTGGGTGTAGTACTTCTACCCTCTACTGCTGACCCCACTTGGACACTCGTGTTTATATATCTGCCATGTGGTTGCATTGCAAATCCAAAGGCCATGGATCTAGTCATCCCTGTGTGTGCAGTTACCAGGGCAGGCATCAGTGTGATTGCCATGTGCCTCTCCATTTTGAGCTGGATGTCTGCCTTCTTGGCCCTACTCCTGAACCCCAATTCAAGGGGCTCTGGCTCCTGGGAAAAGCTCAGGGCCGGGGCAAGTCAATAGCACCGTGACTCTTGGCGACATTACACATCACCCATATGTCAGGTACAGGCTGGCTACCCAGGAGCTGCATCTGACGTCTGACATACTGTAATATTTTGTATTGTTTTCTTGTATTAAGAAATAAAGACACCAGCTGGGGGCCTAAGTGGAGGGAGGATGTTTTGAGAGTGATGATGGCAACAAGTGTGCAAATGAGGTCTGCATACAATTGATGTATTTATGGATAGTGAGGGGAGGTGTATGAGTACCCAATAAAATGATTCACTTTAATAAAAGGGGGGAGGGAAAGGGGAGCTTTTTTTATTAAAGGAGCTTATGCTAAGGGCTCAAGTGGGAAATGTTTGGAAATGAATGTGGCAACATATGTGCAAATGTGCTTGATACAGATGATGTATTGAATGTTATAATAGCCGTAAGAGCCCCCAATAAGATTATTTAAATTAAAAAAAATAAAGACACACCAGTGCTTTCTCCTAAATACCCCATATTGCTGCCCTCTCTAGGAAGATCAGTAAATGACAGTTCCAGGCCCACATTCCCACATGGTAATGCTGTATCTAAACCAAGCAGTAAGTGCCCTTTTTGCCTAGTTTCCAGTGGACCATATCTGTGGTTTCCGATTTTGAAGTTCGTTGGCAAATTCTGCTCATCCTCATTTGTGTGTTGTTGTTTTCTTCATGGCACTGTCAGGAGAAAACCAAAGTGACCTTTTACCTGTGACCTTAACCAAAATGGGTAAATGGGAGATAAAGTAAGAGGATTGAGTGGTTTGAGAAGGAGAAATATTTAAAGAGTGAATATATGGAGTTGAATATCACCCATTTTATGGCTAACACACTAACAAAGCATGTCTATGTCATAAAAGACACAGTTTGAGAACATTATAAAACAATAAATGCATATCTTCCCTTCATACCTGTGTAGTTCCTAATAGCTTTTGAATATATGATTTTTGTCCCAAATGAACAGTGCCATTTACCCTGTACAGGACTGCCTTTACTACAATACATTTGATATCCCTGACCTCTGTCTGGAGTGAACCCCCACTGCAACATGTCACAGTGATATTCCATAGTTCCAACACTCTGCAGGTGGGATGCACTGCCTTCCCAGGCTTGCTACCTGGAAGAAACAGACACACAGATTGGTATTTGAGATCAAGGGGTTCTTGACGTGCACAGGGCTGTAGGCTCTGCAGGTGTACATGCTGCCCAGGGCCCCAACCTTGCACAGCCACATCCAGCCGCTCTGATTCCTTTTGTGGCAGGGCTGTCAGGCTTTCAGGCAATCTGACAGGACAAAGATACACTTGTTCTTAAAATATCTTCCTGTTCAAGCATGCCATGATCCCTCTGATCCCAATAAGCTGGCAGGAGCATCTAGCTTGTCTGCCAGCGTGGCGTTCAGAGTAATCCAAAGCCGGATGCCCAGACTCATGGCCAAGAGCTATCACTGCACAGTGGCACCATCTCATGCTTACCTGGCCATCCCCTTCCTTCCTGTTCTCTCTGTGTTTACACCACAGTGCCCATTGTTCTGTGTGGGTGAATCTTATGTAGCTGCAAGGAAATGGTTGTGGCACCCGTTATTGGGCTGGAGGCATTGAGAGACCAAATTGTTTTCAAAGCATTCTTTATACAAAGGCTAGTTTAGTGTGACAAGATGGTTAAGACACACACATAATCCACTTGGCAGACTGGGGAACAAAATGTAGACGGGTCTTGATCTGACCAACTTTGTGGGAGACGGGACCGCATGCTGCTTTGGAGAGAACCTACCGATTTGCAGAAGAGCCAATTCAAGATCTCAGGGAGTCTAAATAGGTAAGGACTACGCTGTGCTTCCACCCCCCACAAGCAGAAGTCCACAGAAATTGTACTTTAGTACAAGCTATGGAATGGACTTGCTCCCGAATGTGGAGTGGTGTTGTGAAGTAAAACTGTTCACTATGGCTCTTCTATCCTCAGGTTTGCATATGACACATACACAGAAAGCTTCATCTTTTTCAAACTAAGAATTATCAAGTAAGATGGGAAACCAATCAAGCTTTAAATATGGGACACAACAGGCCAGAAAAGATTTCGCTTAATCACCTCCAGTTATTACAGAGCAGCCCATGACATCATAGTTGTATATGACGTAACAGCTCAGGAATCCTTCAAAAAGGCTAAACAGTGGCTACAGGAAGTACATCATTATGCCATGAAAGCATCAAGTTGTTGGTAGGGAAGAAATGATCTGACTACAAAGAAAGCAGTAGACTACACAATAGCAAAGGAATTTGCTGATTTCCTTGGAATTCCATTTTTGAAAACCAGTGCTAAAAGCACAATGAATGTGGAGCCATCTTTCATGAATGACATGGCAGCTGAGGTAAACAAAGGGATGGGCCCTGGAGCAGCAGCCAGCCGTGCAGAGAAATCAAGTGTTAAAATTCAGAACACTGTAGTTAGGCAGTCAGGTGGAAGTTGCTGCTCAAATTGGCTTCCATCCTTTTCTTACAACAATGAATTTTCTATCTGAACCCAAGTGAAAGAGCAAAATTGCCTGACTTGTACTGGATGTAGCTCCACTCCAACAGATTCTTACAGTCTCCACAAAGGTTTGTTTTTTTTTTTAATGCCTTTGACTCAAGACAGCTAACTTCATTTTCAGAACTGCTTTCAGTGCTGGCTTATAAAATAATGTGTGTAATCCTTGTTGCTTTTCTGATACCAGTGTTTGGTTAGAACGTATTTTGTTTTGATGTTTACATCGGCAGGCTTAGATGTCAGGTTTATTTGGTCTTCTGACGATGAAGTTCAGTCACTTAAAATTATTATTATTATTAATTGGGAGTTAATACATATATCATTCCATAGTTCAATCTATCAAGCAGAATTGTGCAATCAGTTTCCAAACATTTTTTTCTTCCTGGACTCCTTGACATCTTCTTTTACTGCCATCACCATTTAAAAAAATCATTTTATTGGGGATTCATACAATTTCTATCATGATCAATATATATGTCAACTGTATGCAGACCACATTTGCACATTTGTTGCCATCATCATTCTGGAAACATCTCCTTCTACCTAGGCCCCCTGTACCAGCCCCCAATATTTTCCCTTCCCCTCCACTCCCCCTCCCCCATGAATTCTTAACAATTTACAAATTGTCATTATTTTGTTATCTAAATTGTCATTATTTTGTTATCATACACTGTCTGATGTGTCCCTTCACTCACTTTCTCGTCCATATCCCAGAGAGGACGTCATATGTAGATCTCTACAATAGGTTTCCCATTTCTATTCCACCTTCCCTTCACCCTCCTGGCATCACCACTCTCACCCTGTGTCCTGAGAGTATCATCTGTCCTGAATTACCTATTCCTGGCTCCAGTGTACATCCCCTGGTCTCTCTGGATTTGTTAGGTAGAATTGCAATCATGATAGTTGGTGGGAGGAAGCATTTAAGAACTAGAGGAAAGTTGTATATTTCATTGTTGCTATACTGTACTCTTCTCCTGCTACAACCCCTCCGTAAGGGACTGTCACTTTACCCATTGATGGAGTTTGGGTCCCCAATCTGTACTCCTCCTCATTTATAATGGTATAATTTTTGGTTCTTTGATGCCTGATGCCGGATCCCTTCAACACCTCATGGTCACACAGGCTGGTGTGCTTCTTCCATGTGGGCTTTGTTGCTTCTGTGCTAGATGGTCGCTTGTTTACTTCCAAGCTTTTATGTCCCCAGATGGTAGATCTTTTGATAGCCAGTAACATCAGTTTTCTTTACCATATTTGCTTATGCACACGTTTGTCTTCAGTGATCATATCAGGAAGGTGGACACGCAGTGATATGATTTTCAGTTCTTGAAACCTGGTTACTAATCCCTCTGACACCTCGTGGTACCACAAGCAGGTGTGCTTCTTCCATGTGGGCTTTGTTGCTTCTGAGTTAGATAGCTGCTTATTTACTGTCAAATCTTTAAGACCTCAGATGCTACATCTTTTGATAGCTGGGCACCATCAGTTTTCTTCACCACTTTTGGTTATGCACACATTTGTCTTCAGTGATTGTGCCGGGAAGGTGAGCATAATAGAATCCCAATTTAATAGAACAGAGTGTTCTTGCATTGAGGAAGTACCTGAGTGGAGGTCCACTGCCCACCTGCTGTTTTAATGCTAAACCTAGAAGTGTATGTACTATTTCCCCATCATCATATATAAATATATTCACCTATGTACATGCCTGTATTTAGACCTCTATAAATGCCTTTTACCCCCCACCCCCAGTTCTTACTTCTGTTTCCTTTAACTTTCCTCTTGTCACACTATCATGCTCACCCTCAGTGGGGTTTCAATATTTTCTGTTACATTATTATTGCTCAAGCCGTACTGGGCCTCTCACACCCACTTTGTCACTGATTTTGAATCACTTGTTCCCTTATACCTGGACTGGTCAACACCACCTCTTTTACCCCACCTCTCCATCTCCCATGTCTCCTGCAAAACCACCATTATTTTCTCCTCTAGACTATTCATCCATACTGTTCATCCATATCTGCAGAGATAACAATATGTGCTAGAAAATAAAAGGCATCCTAAGATTAAGCAATCCAAGAAAATAAAACAATGATAACAACCCCCGTGTCCTATATATACATACATACATACCTATATACACACATATATGTGTATGTAAAAGATAATAACAAAATAAAAACTTGTAAATAGTTCAAGGTCTGTTCGTTAACCTCCAGGAGTGTCCCCTGGTTGAGTCTAATGGGGTGCCACACCCTGGCCCCAAAGTATACCTTTGGCACTCCCTCAGGAGCTCCATGCTTTTTTGCACACCCTTAGTATTTTCCATGGTGTGATTGGGTCAGATAGGATATAATCCTGTTCTGGTTTCTCCATTGTTGTCTCCATAGGACCTTGTGTCAGCGAGGGATGCCGTAATTCACAGTGGGGCTGGCCATATGTTCCTCTATGTTCTTTGCCTGTTCTGAGTGGGAATATCGTCCTCAAGGCTTGGTGGACCAGGATGCACTCCATTCTCTCTTCCTCCCCCTTCATTTGTTCTCATGTGTTCTGATCAGGCATGTCTCACTCCCCAAGCTGCAGCTTCAGTGCTGACCTTCCATAGCAAACTCCCCTGGGGGAGAGAGTCCTGCCATCACCATTGTATCCCCCACTCCCCAAACCCTTGTTCTATGTGCTGTCCTAGGACTTCATTAGTCCTGTATTTCAAACAGAAATGTATATAACACAACGTCAAGAGGGTGACCTCTGATGACATAACACCTCTGAGATACATCCTAATATGAATGATCAAAAACAAAAGAAAGCAAAACAAAGATACAGGAAATGTTGGAAACCAGATCAAGTCTAGCATGCATCAGAGGAGGGATCAACTGACAATGTTTAAGTTTTTCAAGTAAGATGTATGCCTTTGATTTTCTATACTCAACTCTCCCTTGCCCTCTGTTTAGTAACCTCTAGCCTCTTATCTCTCTGTTGTAGATAGAAGGAGTTCACCAGAGACTTGTTTCCTATATAGTTCCCATACGTGAATCTTGGGATCCCACTGTCATCAGAGCCTCCTGAGAACCAGATTCTCACAGTTTAGGCTCTGATACTAATCCCTGCTTTGACTTTGTATTATGTGGTTTACATTCCTTTAGTGGCTAATGATGGTGTGCTATTTTCATGTGGGAGAACTACTTAGTTGACATTTCATTTAGATGCCTGCTTGTTTGGGGATAAGCCTTTAGGACCTCAGACACTACTTTATATGATAGCTGGGCACCATCTGATTTCTACGCCACATTTTGCCATAGCAGTCATGTCTTCTGCGTTCCCTTTCTGTGGGTGAGTATTGAACTGAGTAAGAACTAGTTGTTCCTAAGTTGAAGCTAGGATTTAATGTGAACCCCAAGCCCCTTTCTGGATCTGTTTTTTTAATTTTTAATATATTATTACTTGGGAGTTAATATATATGTCATATTGTTCCATAGTTCAGTCACATCAAGCAGAATTATACGATTGCTTCCACAGTTGGTTTCCAAATACACCTTTTTCTTTCTGAACTCCTTGTCATGGTCTCCCTTTTACACCCCCACCACCCCTGTAGTCTACCCCTCACCCAAACCTTTATTCTACTTGCTGTCCTTAGAGGTTCATCAATTCTGGGTTTCATTTACAGAAAAACATATGACACAATTTCAGAAGGGGGACCCCTCCAATAAAATGAAATCTTTGAGGCATACCCCAATGTGAACAAGCAAAAAGGAAATAAAATAGAATGTCTGTTACATGTTTGCCAGAAGAATATATATCTTAATACAGCATGTAGGGCATTGATATAACAAGACATGGTTTGCCTGGTACACCTGTCTTCTGCTTATTCAGACACCATGTATTTTACAACTTAAGTTCTCTAGTAACAAATGTGTCTGAGGTAGAGTCCAGATCACCCACTGGAGTTCCCACATGGGACCTCATTGATGCAGCCTCGGAAGCATGCTGTGCACCTTGGAAATCCAGGATTGAGTGTCCCAGTACTCCATATCACTCAGTCTGGGTCTGCAGGATGCTTCCAGAAGCCCAGGTCCTCCCTCTTTACCCACCAACACACCTGTATTTGTGTTCAGACATGTTTGCTCCCTTTCCCCTCTCCTCATCATTGGAGGAGATCACGGGCACCTCATTATAGATTTATGTGGCAGCCAAGCTATAGGAAAAATACCCTCTACTCCCTTGACCATTTGATCCCAGCTGATCGTGAGGTGACCCCTGGGCAAGAGAACTTCAAAATACTTACCTTGAGCAGATGGTGTATGGGTCACTGGCCCCGGTCGGTCAGGCTCTCCAACAAGCAGTCTGAACTCTCACACAGCAGACTGGAGGCGCTACAAACCTGACCTTGTACCCATCCTGCTTGTTCCTACAGCAGTGGACTCATGCAGTATTTTTTCTCCTGTGATTGACTAACTTCACACAGCATAATGTTTTCCAGCTCCCTCCAAGTCTTAAGATGTTTCATGGTTTCATCACTGTTTTTTGGAATATGCAGTACTCCATTATACAGTAGCCCTGCCCCTCCCCTCAAGCTTCGCTGGGTGGAGCTTTTCTAGTATGTGTTTTTCTCTCTAGGTGGGCATCGAGCAACTTGCTCTGAGTTAGTGCTCCCTGTGATGCCAACTGGGAAGGTTCACTCTGGTCATAGCGAATTTTTTGAAAAAAACAGTTTGCTCAAATCTAATTTTTTGTGATGGCCAATTAAAGAGAATAGTGTGTCACTGTGAAACTTTGTTTTCTGATTGGGAAAAATGCCACAAAAACTTTTTTGATTTCGATTACAGCTTACAAGGACAGTGCTATGTGTAAAACTCAAGTGTATGATCTTGTTTCAAAAAGGTGAAATGTTGATTGATGACAAATGTCAGTCCGAACACTGTCAACTTCCTGAATGGATGAAAATGTGAACAAAATTCATACACTTGTGGTCAAAGACCAATGACAGACCATTGAAGGGAAGGGGAAGTTATCTGGACTATTGTGGAGCGTGGTTCAGTGAATTTTATTAGAAGATTTGGAAATGAGAAGGGTCACGATGAAATTTGAGCCTCCGGTTTTGACTGACCAGGAAAAAGAGGGCTGAGTGGAAACATGACATTCTTTGAAAGAACAGTTCCAAAGTGATCCAGACTTTTTCCCCAAGGTCATTACTGGGGCTGAGACCTGGTGCTATTCTTATGACTCTGAAAACAAACATCAATCAAGCCAATAATGCTATCAACACCTTCCCCCACCAAGCTCTTCAAAGGAAATCAAATATCAAGAAAGATGCTCATTTGTGTTTTGATGTAAGGGTGATAGTGCATTTGGAGCTCATTCCCCCACATCACTGTCAATAAAGCTTTCTATTTAGAGGCTCTAAATATGTGGCAGACAGAAGACTGTTTTCACTACCATGACAGTTCATCTGCTCACACAGACAATGCATTAATTTTTGGCAAAAAAACAACATAACTTTCTTGCCCCATGCACCTGAATCACCTGACCTTGCTCCATGTGCCTTTTTTTTTATTCTGAGAATGAAGAGGGACATGAACATACAGCGATTTGATGACATAGAAGAGGCAAAAAAACAAAACATAAATAGGAAGTGCTGTCAGCCATCCAGACAGATGAGTTTGAAAAGTGTTTCCAAGCATGGAGTCACAGATTTCACAAATGTATTATGTAATGTTATCCCCGCCTATGTATATACCAGGATTGTTTTTTTTTAAATCCAATCTTCTTCTGATGGGAATTTAAGCTGTTTCCAGCTTCTTGCAATTGTGAACCGTGTTATAATGAACATTGGGAGCAAATGTCTCTTCATGATCTCTTTCTTATTTCTTTGGGGTATGTGCCTCAATAATAGTATTGCTGGATCATAAAGTATTTCAATTGCCATCTATTTAGGGATAGCCATGTTGCCTTCCACATGGATGCAGGTGTTTAGAAGCCCACCAGCTGTCGGTAAGAGTTCTGATCTCACCACACATTCTCCAGCATTTGTTGTTCTCAGTTTATTTTTCTTAATTGGGTGACATTTATGTGTGTTAGATGGT
>PVJH01006109.1:0-21077 GCA_004026705.1 Nesogale talazaci
CTCTTTTTTCTAGTAGGGAGGGAGGGTGACGGCGAAGGTAACAACGTGGTGGTCATGGAGATTTATTCCAAGTGTGTTTCTGGGGCAGCAGCTGTCCACCTGCTTATAATCTAGCCAGTTCCCGGGCTGCAAGTGGTGGTGAGGGAGAGAGGGGCTCGTTGTGCTGGTGACATCTGCAGGGACCAGGAAGCCCAGATGGCTTTGTCACTCTGGGCTCTGACTGTGGCTCTTGCCCAGTGACCCTCTCTGTGCTATGATCTGTGGCAGAGAATCTGAAGGAGGGGACGGGGAGGGGGTCGGTTGGCCTACGCGTCTCTCCTGCTAAGGGTGTGGCATCAACTCTTGCCTGTGTCTCCCTGCTGAGCCAGAAGGACGTGGTGCACTGACCCTGCCTGTCTCCCCCCGCCCCCCTCCCCGCCCAGCTGGAAGATCTGGAAGTGACCATGTCAGACCACATCCAGAAGGTGCTGAAGCCAAACTTCGCTGCTGCCTGGGAGGAGGTGGGCGACACCTTTGAGAAGGAGGAGACCTTCGCCCTCAGCTCTACCAAAACCCTCGAAGGTGAGACCCCCCCGCTATAATGGGCTGTGACCTCGGAGACAGGCCAGACTCCCTCGGCCTTCATGGCCTCCTAAGTCGCCTCCCCCTGAAGACCAGGGCCACCTCCAGCTTCTCCCCTTGCTGAGGCCCCCAGCTACTGTCCTCAGAGCCCCTCTCACGCTGTCCCCTACCCCTGCTCCTCACAGAAGCCGTCCACAACATTGTCACCTTCCTGGGCATGCAGCCGTGTGAGAGGTCGGACAAAGTCCCTGAGAACAAGAACTCCCATGCTCTCTACCTGGCAGGTAAGCCCCGTCATGAGCTGCATGCAGAGGGAGGAGGAAGGGGGCCGAGACATCACTCCTCCGGCACCCCGCCCAAGTTCTGGTTGGACAAACTGAAACCCCTGTTGTAGCAGCGGAGTTGATTTACAGACTGCTCTGAGGGGATTAATTTCTGCTCTCTCTGGTCTGAACTATGTCCAGAAACACCCCCCACCCTCAGCCCCCCAGATCTCAATGCCAGTCCCCATCCACCACCTACTCCAAGTCAGGACTGCTGGAAACCGTCTATGCCCCTGGTATCTCTCGGGGAGATAAAAGGCGGCCTAGAATCCGTGGGTCGGGCCCTAGCACCCCCATAAACACAGCTGTCTGGAAAAGCCAGCGGGAACACTCCCACAAGAGCTGCTGCGGCTTGAATGCAGCAGTGTCACCGCTCAAGGCTGCCTCCGCCAGCTCACCCTGGCCTTCTCCCCTCCCTGTCCTCTTTACAGGTGTGTTCAGAGGCGGCTGTGACTTATTGGTGAGGTCCAGGCTGGCCTTAGCGGACGGCGTGACCATGCAGGTGACCGTCAGGAGCAGAGAGGGAACACCTGTAGATGTTATCTTAGCTTCTGTCGGCTAACTTTTCGGCTCAGTGGGCAGGAAGGCGTCAGCGTGCACGCACGGTCAGTGGGCTTGAAGCGCGTGGGGCCAGCCTCGCCCTTCACAAGAGCGATGCGTCAAGAGAAACAAACTGAGGGCCAGGCCTGGGCCAGCGGATCAAGCCAGCGTCTGTCTGTCTATCTGTCCGTCCTCGTGCATGGGTGTTTCTGCGGTCTCCTCCCTCCTCCTGTGCGCTACCCTTCGTCAGCTCTGGGTGGTCTTGGGAATCACATACGACTCTTATCCCAGCTGCTTAGTAACCTCATTATAGTCTTTGCTTTCATGTGCGTCTGAAAGTTCCTGGCAACGTTAGCCAATTTTTATCCCCGGGGTGGGGGGCGGGAGGGGGGGGGCGGGGGCGGGGGGAGCCAGAGTCCACTTTTGTCAAAATTCATTTTTATTATTAGAAAATAAACACTTACTCCACGTTCATTGTTGTTCTACTTGAAGCTGCTAATGAAAAAAAAAAACTGAAAAAAATCATCACTTACTAATCTTGTTTCGACTAAGACAATGAAACCGTGGCTTAAAAAAATGGGGGGGGGAGGGGTTCAGCACCACTTGTTCACAGGTCTTTGAGAATTTGCTCTTAAAGAGGTCTGGAACGTTCCTGTGTGGGCAGCACAGGAAGGGTCGTGGGCCGCCGATCGGGAAGGTAAACAATGCACATTCAGCCGGGGGACGGGCAACACCTGGTCCCGCCCCCCTCCACGAGAGCACCGGAGGCCTGGCCTCGCGGCGCCGAGGTATGAGGAGTCACACTGTTATTAGCTGTTCACATGGGTGTTTCTTCCCAGCGAATAACAGGACATCTCTGGCACAGACGCCGAGAATGCCTTCAGAGTTCAGGGACCTCTGAAAACAGCTCCGGAAAGCTCACTACTCCACCAGAGTGACGTCTCTGCTGGCTCAGCAGCCCTATAAAACCATGTATGTACACGCGGCGAGCGCGCCTAGCCTAAGAATACATCGAATCGCGCGACAAAGTCTCTCTCACTAGAAGCAGCGGAGGAAGGGAGGTGCAGAGCCGGGCGGGAAGGCGCCCTCCCCGGGGGCCGGGTGGGCCGTGCGCAGAAGCACGCGCCCGACACAGCCACGCAGGGAGACTCGCCCACCTCGACTCTCCCACGCTAGTCTGGGGTGGGGCCAGAAATGAGCATTTCTAGACAGTCCACAAAGGTAGCCTACAGAGCTTACAAAAAAAAAACAAAAAAAACCAACAATAGTAAAATAAAAAAGTCCATCACAGACAAGACCATCCGCCCCACTTCCTGCGTCAGCCAGCGGAGCGGCTCACCGGATCTCTCATTTCACAAACGCCCCAGCCAGGCCAGTCCTACGCCCGCCCAGTGTCCCGGGAAGGGCAGGTGGACGCTGAGGCCCACCCCCCTCCCCCTTTAATGGGAGCTGCCGCTGCCTGGTTGCCATCCATCGGGAAAGGGGGCTCGTGTGAGAGAACAGTGCTTCAGGGCCAGCACATCTTTTGGGGCACCGCTTCCTAAGGGGAGCACACACAACGGGGGCGGGGGTGGGGGGGCATCGGGGGGTGAGGCGGGAAGGCTACCCCTCGGCTCAGAAGGAGTTGATGAAGCCCATGTACGCATTCAAGAAGCCCATGGGGTCCTCTAGCTGTGGGTAGTGGCTAATGTGGTCGTCCAGAATCGACACTGTGGACCGCGGCAGCGTTTCCCTAGTGGAAGAGAACAGCATGGAGGTGAGCGTGCAGCTGTGGGGGGGCCGGGGGGGAGCGGAAGCCAGCGGGCCACCCAAGGGCGCAGCCACCTCCTCCTCCTCCTCCTGGGGCGGGTCTTGGGCAGCTAGGCCCGATGACACATCCAGGCCAGCTTTGTGAACGTCCAGCACCCGTCAGGCTGCCCGAGGGGACGGACGGCGATGGACCGCCAAAGCACGCCAGGGGGACCACCAGGAGGGCGCGCAAGGACGCGGGCCGTTGGGATGTGGCCTCGCCCGGTTTCTGCCTCCCGACCCTGCAGGCGGTCTGCGGGCGGCGCCCAGGCGTCTCAGTCAGACTAAAGCAAGCGTCTCCCAGCATGCATCCGCCTCCTGCACGCGGCTCACGCTCCTCCAGCTCACACCTAGGATCCGGCAGCCCCCACAGTGGACACAGGCTGCTTTAGCCAAGAGAACGTGTCACGCCTGCCCCCATCTGTGCGAGAGTCAGATGCCCTCTGAGATGCGCTCCCTGCCTGAGCAGCCAGCGGGGTCAGCAGTGGCAGCTACAGTTAGTGGGCCGGCCCCCACGGCACTGAGTCACCCCGGGGAGGCCGAGGTCACTAACCAAGACCTCAGAGGAGACTTACCTGTACAGCTCCAAAAACTCCGGGTAGGGGTTGACAGGATCCAGTGGCCCATAGATAAAATGAACTGGGGAGGAGGAGAGCGACCAGTTACTGACCGCCATCCCAGCCAGACTCCTGCCCACCCAACACGAAGCCCTGCCTCCCAGAGACGGCCTCCTGGAAATAAGCTGGTATCGAGGCAGGGAAAACCGATTGTAGAAAAGCCAGCTTCTGCCAGAAGGCAGGCTACCGGGCACTGGCCACATCTGCTGGCCCACATCCAGCCATCGGTCCCTCCTCCAAGGCTGGGGACAAAAGGAGTTAAGTAGTAACCGCCCCCCCCCCCCCAAGAGCCTCTCTGTGTGAATTCAAGGTTCTATTTCCAAGCCTCATTCTTCAGCTTTAATTGACCCTGGGATTGAAGTCGAGCGATAATTTCCTGAGCAGTCGTGCTTGCTTTTTGTTAAGTGTAACTGTGCCCCCGTATCCGCTCCCAGCCATCTCGGTGCTCCTGGCACACATGGAGCCCAGGGGCCAGGGCAGAACCGCTCCTGAGAGTTCCCGAGAGGAAGTTCGGGTCTGGGCAGGAGCGGCCAGCCTCGTCTTGCCTCCGCAGAGCGGCTGCCAGCTTCCGAAAGCTCGCTTATCTTGACTTGCCATTCCCATGTCACTGGGTGTCCCGGGTGCGTGTGCATAGTCTGACAGCCCCAAAGGGGGAGCGACTCTGATCTTCCAGTCCCCGCCCCCACCCCCGCCCGCCCCCAGAGAGCAAGTCGAAATACTCACTGGGGATAGTCACCGAAGCCAGGGCCCCTACCCAGCGTCTTCGAAACTTCTTCCTCTGGTTGATGTACTGTAAGAGACTGGAGAAGATACGGGTCTGTCAGCAGGAGCGATAGCAAGACACTGGGTGTCTGTGTGTCTGTGTGTCTAAAACCCCAAGGGACTGCGCATCCCTGGGGACTGCTGTGAGCAAATGGCTGCAGAGTCGAGCCCTCACGAGGCTCTGTGGCTTTAGGAGGGCAGCCCTGGGAGGGAGCGATGACTGCGCGCTGGTCCAGAGGAGGAGGAAGGCCGGAACGGGCACCAACAGGGGCCACTGTCTGGGCCCCGAGCACCCAGGTGCGGGCCTCCGTGTCCTCCTCTAACTGCTGCTCCGTCTGCAGCACTGGGTGTTCAGTTAGCACAGGCTTTACCTCCCTGCCTGCTTTTACTCCCGTGGAAGAGCCCCAACTCGTGGAGGCGGCACCAAGTAGCACCTCTTTGGGTTGACATTTCAGTGTCTGCTTTTATGAAAAGGAGACGGTTTCAAGAAACCAAATCAGAGTTGCGGTCTGTCCAGTCGTTTCCGACCTCGGGGGGTCCCGGGGGTGGGGCATTGGCGTGGGCAGAGTGGAACTGCCTGCTGGTGCCACGGGGTTGTGGACGGCTGGCTTTGGGGATGTAGAGGAGCAGCCCTTTCTTTCAAAATGCCGCTGGACAGACGAAAGCCCTGTGCCCCTCATAGCCGGGCGCCGGGCAGGTGAACCGTCTGCACTCCCTCAGAGACGCCCAGAAAAGGAGAACGCAGTGGCATTTGTGGAAAGCTTCCCGTCTTTCCATTTTCTAGATTAGAGTGGGTTCTTAGGGGATCTTGTGGTGGGGTGTGACAAAGCGGGGAGGGAAGCACCCTCTCAAGTGGCCCGTGGGTCTGGAAATCCATGACAGCACCTTCTCTCAAGTCCCCCTCCCACCTGAGGCGAGGAGGCAGGCAGAGTCTGTGCAAGACCCTGTCCCACTGCTCTCCTTCCCGGGCCCTGTGGCTACAGGAGAGCTGGGTCACCGGGCTCTGAAACTAGGGGCGCCACGCTCAGCCCTAGCACGGTGGGCAACGGCCGTCACCATCAACAAGTGGCTAGCTCCAAGCAGAATTCATGGCGGCGGCTGCTGAGGACTTGGGTGCCTCGGCGCTCAGGTCAGGCACTTCCTGTACTGGAGCAGGGGGCCAGCAGGAGACCCAACCCAACTTCCCCCTCTCCTGAGCCCAGAGCCAAGCGCTTTCCTTACCTGTCAATGACCAAGTTCCCATCGTTGTTGCGGATTCCGGCCCACATGTCCCACAGCTCACTCTCAGAGGGCCGGGTGTAGGGCCCAAAGACTGGGGTGAGGCTGAAAGAGACCCCCAAAGGCTAGTAAGGGGGTCGCCCAGGGGCGGGGGGGGGGGGGGCTTGCGCTGACCTGGAATGCCTTCCACTGCCCCCACTCTCCCTTGTAGCGCCGCCCTGTGGATGCCACGGACTTACCCCCGAGAGAAGACGAAGAAGTTCATCAGGCGCGTAAGGATGGGTGAGAGCACGCCTCCATCTTTGAGCAGCTGCAGACAAGAGCCCACAGTCATGGCGGGGGTCCAGCCCAGGGCGCCAACGGCGGCTCACCGAGCCAACACCGGCTCTCTGCTCTGGCCAAGCTCCCCGCAGGCTGTGCTGTCCAGCTCTCTCAACTTCTCTCTGAGAGGTTCTGACCCAACTGCGACTAGTTGAGCAAACCCCCCCCCCCCCCCCCCGACTATGACCCTTACCCTTCAGATCTGGCATTTGAGATCTAATGGGCAGCATTTACCAAAGGACAAGGTGGAAAGGGATGGAGATGGTACCCATAGAGGGTAAGTTAAGCAGTGATGTGTGGAGGGGCGTGGGGTGGGTGAGTTGAAACAGAACATGTGTAAATTGTTGAATGTAAAACCGATCTCCTCTGTGAAGATTCACTCAACGAGCACATGGAAAGGTGAAGGGGCGGGGGTGGGAAGGCCTTTATTTCTAGCCCTGGTTCATCCATACCCTAGAGGAGGTTTCCTGACTGATTTGAACCCCACCTCCATCTTTACCCCACCCGACTCCCCCAGCTCATTACTGATCAGGCTCAGGCTGAACGTGAAGGGCCCCTCTCCCGCGCTTCACTGGCATCAGAGGGGCCAACACCGAAATGCTCCGGTGTAAACTCGAGGGGGAGAATTCTAGCTCGGGCCCGGTCACGGCAGGCCTGCCCCTGGCCGAGAGCCCAGCCCTGCTTGTACTGCACACGCCGCCGTGGCACGCAGCCCGGCAAGCAGCCACGCAACGGAGTCGCCAACCTTCTGAAGGAGGAGCGGCCGGTGAGTCTCGGGAAAGATTCCTGCAGAGGGGAGAGGAGACTGGGCTTAGCCTGGGACCCACAGCTCTCGGACCTACCAGCCCAAGCCACCATCCAAGCACACCTGCCTCTGTGTCCCCCGGGCCTCTGTGCCCTAGCAGAGCCGCCCATCAAGTACAAACCTAATACAGTTAGCCGGTGACTTTTCTAGGAAACTGTGTTCAGGAGACCACAGTTCGCAGGGAGTGCCATAACTTGAGTTGGAATACGAAAGCTACCAGGAAGAGGGCTTTTAAGAAGCCGGAGCTGGGCAGAGACGTCCCGTCTGCCCTTGCCTGTTTCTCCGCCAGGGGGAAATGTGGCTGGCGCAGGGGCAGGCCGACGCCCTCCCCAAGGCAGAGCCAGAGCCGGTGGGCTACTCCCAGGGTACCCCAAAGTCACAGGGTGTTCTGGATCTGCAGATGGGGCTCAGTGGGACCCCAGGGGAAGGAGGAAAAACTCTCTGAGGTCTGAGGTCCCCCCGCCCCCCTTTCCAGGCTGAGCCAGTTCAGGACCACCTGCTGGCATCCCGGGTTTCTTCCTCAAAGTGGCACCTGCTGCCAGGAAAGCTTCCTGCTCCTCATCCTCACACCTCCCCCCTCCCACTTCTGCCTCAATCTCTGCCTGTTGTTTTCTCTCTTCAAAATCACTGTCCTGAGAAAGGGCACAGAAGTGGCCTGGGCCCGCTGCTGTGTTCCCATGGCGAGGAAAAGGCGGGAGACCCTTAGGGGATGGCAGCCCTCAGAGGTTCCTGCAGTGTCTACACACAGAGCCCTGGGGGTGCGATGGTTAAAACGCTCCGCTGCCAACGAAAGGCCTGGCAGGGCAAGCCAGCGGCAAGACAAAGTCAGGGGGAGGGGGCCTGCTTTCAGAGGACTTGCAGCCTTGGAAACCCTTGAGGGCGGTGACTAAGCATTCCCGTGCAAACCGCCAGGTCGGCAGTTCAAGCCTCACAGCTCCTTCCCACTGTGCATGGGCTATGGGTGGGAGGTGGGGGGACTTCTGCCTTGGAGTCTGCTTTGTGTGCCACAGTAGTGGGTCTACGGGGTGGCGTCTGGAGGTGGCCCTTTGTAGGCTGCACCCCACTTTCAACCGACCATGGCCAAGACCATTCTTACCTCCATTGGACAGACAGAGGCTCTTGATGGTCAGGCGCCCAGAGCGATTCTGCTTGTACCTGGAGACGGGGTGGGGAGGCACATGTCACTTGGGGGGGCGGGGGGGGGGAGTCATGCCAGCATCGGGGCCAAGAAGTATCCCGGAAGCATCCTTCCTCTCCCCAACCCCCGAGCCCCCCAGGTGCCTGCACTGACCTGTAGAGCAACTCCTGGGCCACGATGTCCCCGTAGTCATGCGACAGGAGGTTGACCCTGCGGTTCTGGAGCCCCAGGTGCCGCAGAAGGGCCTCCACGATGCTGGCCTGCTCGAATATGGAGTAGTGGTGCGGTCTCTGCGGAGACAGAAGCCAGGGGCCCATCAGGCCCACGGCGGGGCGGGTGGGGGGGCTGCCAGCCCACCCCTCTGCCCGGGCCAGCAGAGCCCCCCGGGGATGCAGCTTACCGGTTTGTCACTGAAGCCGAAGCCCAGGAAATCAAGCGCCACCACTCTGTGAAACCTCAGGGTCAGGCCTTCCCAGATCTACGAGAGGAAAAGAGCGGACTCCAACACACGGCCATGTCACGAGGGTAAGGTGCCCTCCAGGCCGTGGACAGACAAATCAGAGTCTACAGAGGGCAGCACCCCAGCCCGTTGCAGCCTGCTGTGGCCCCTTCTCAGAAGGCCAAGGCTTCTCGCCCTAAGAATAAGGGGCACCGGCTCAAGCCGCCGTCCGACTTTGAAAAAAGCAGGTTAAATGAACGGGGTGGCGGGAGCCTTCCAGGACTGGCGGTGCGAAAGTGGGCGTTCTAGAATCCCCATCCCATTACCTTGTACCAGTCGTAGCTGGAGGTTGGAAAGCCATGCAGGAGGACCACGATCTCGGGACTACCGACCACGCCCACGGAGTCTGGGAGGAAGGAGGGGAGAGGGATTGGGCTGAACCTCTGGCGAGAACCAAAAAGCAATGACCACGTAAGGTCTGGGGTCTAACGGACTCCACAGCCCTGAGCATATTCACGACTGTTCCACGGTAAGTTTCCTTGTGGCCTGAAAGGTGACCGCAGTCAGGCAGGAACAAGCATTGGCTTCTCCCCGTTCTCAGTGAAATGTGCGTGTTAAAAAATGTGGGCAGGGGCATGGTCATGGCAACGGTGCCCCGATAATTATTTTGAAAACACTGGCAGGCCATTTGCTGTCATCTTTATTCAGCGTCATGAGCGAGAATATGCCGATGGTTTTTTAAGGAAACAGCAGCACAGGGTACGATCCCAACATGTAAAGAGACGCTGTAGCCTGTCACTCATGACCTCGCAAGAATTCTCTTAAGTTAGACCCCCTTTCCCTCTGCAGACGAGCCCCTTGATTTATGCTTTGCCCAGCATTTTTATATCCAGCAGGTACTGAAGTCCCAGTACGGTATCACGTCATAATGTTCCAATGATTGCAGCGTCTACTTCCTAAAGGCTTACTTAATACAGACACCAGCCTTTTAGAGATGCACACGATACATGGGATTATTAGACAGCTTTTAGAAATTAGCTGAGTCACGCTATCGGGTGGGTGGGTGCGGTGTCTGATGAGCTGTTTAAGAAAGTTCTGGAATGTAACACCCGCCCACCCACGCCCCCCACCCCCCTCCGTACACACCTAATTTGCAATAACTGGTTTTGGGGTTTTGTTTTCATAAAATGAGGGGGACAAATGAGCCAAGTGGTCCGATAGTAAAATACTGTGCTTCGCTGGATTAAAATGGAATCCATTAGGTACTAAATTGAGTCACGGGTTTCAGGAACCCTTTTAGTTGGGAATCATTATTCGATGCTGCTACTTTAAGCAACAGGTTTTATCCCTAAGGGTCCATGGAGAGAAAGCCATCCTGTTTCTAATTGGAATAACTTAGAAAAATAAAAGAGGCAACATGCTCCCGCTATGACCATTTTCCCTAAAAAAAAGACAGACAGACTACCTCTGGGGGCATCCTACCAGAACCAAGCCAAATGGGCTGCCGTGAGCCCACTGAGACTCAGAGGGGCCCTGAGAGGGCAGGGCAGCACTGCCTCTGCGGGTTTCTGAGACGGCTCATTCTTTCCCTACAGGGGGGCGGGGGGGGGTCGAGAGGTGGAGAGCACGTCTCGGAGGAGTGGCTGGTGGTTTCAAACTGCAGACCTGTGGCCGGCCACCCCAGGAGTAAGCAGGGTCCTGCCAGGCCAACCTTGAGAGAAGGGTGGCGTCACACGGCCGCCGTGAGCCCCTGGGAGGGGGTCAGGAGCAATAATGAAAAACGGTTTGTGACAAACATTTTTCGTTATTGCTCTTGACCCCCGCCCAAAGCAGTCTTCTTCCGGTCTTCCATGTCCTTGCCCTGGAAGGTGAGGTCACTGGCACAGACGGAGTGAAACAAGGCACGTGGCACACGGACTGGAGGAGGGATGAGGTCATTGTCGTCGTGGGGGCAATGGTCATTTACTTGTACCTTCACTTATATAAAAGCATCAACCTTAACCAGAGACACCCAAGCCAACCGTAGCCCAACCTGCATCTATCATTAAGCGGGTTAACCAAAAACAAAACAGAAACCATTTTTTATTTAAGGGAAAAAAAAGGTCAACAGCTAAACATCTTAACCCTGCGCTAGCCCCACCCCAACCCCACCCATAATTCCCTGAGTTCCCCAGGTCTGGAGCATGAGGGGAAATCACCCATCCGTCGCCTTCTGTCGTCCATGGACCCAAAAAGAGCCCTCCCCCCCAAGGGACCCTGTGACCCGTTTGTGCCACCCTGGTGTGAGCAGGCCTGTGCTCACCTTGGTAGAAAATGCGCAGCCCCTTGTAGGTAAAGAACTTGCCGGATGACTTCCAGGAATGCAGGGCCGGGGAGAGCTGGGGGGGCGGGATGTGCAGGTAGGCGGCCAGCAGCGGCACGGCCAGCAGCCCCACCTGCACCCACCACTCCCTCATCCTGCGGAGAAGCAGAGAGCAGGGTCAGTGGGCAGGGGCTACTGCCCACCCTCTAAGACCATGCTGATGCAGTGTGTGGGGGGGGGGGGGGCGAGGGGGAGGGGTCCCTGGTTGATGGGAGGAGGGAATCACAAGGAGTTTGCCAAGAACGACGATCACCCTATTTGTTCAATTAATTGTTAGAAGAGGAAAAAGTATTATTTTTTTTCCTTTGTCACCCTCCCTCCCCATTTCTCCATATTAACCACACAGTGTCATCCATTGTATGAGTGTGTCCCCCCATTCCCTCCCTCACCCCCACCCCCCGCCCCGGACTCCATGTCTGAAGAGGGCTTTTTTTGTAAAGTCAAAGGAAGATGACTTAGTGACTGGAGGATTGCTGACCTTTAAAATGGCTTTTATCAGGACTGAGGAGTCTTCTTTTCCCTGGCACTTACATTTTCACCATCTCCACACTGGCCCCCAGGCTAATTAAGTTATCGAGGGGTGTTAATGTATGTGCGCATATGTATGTTCTGAAGCCACAGGCCCTTTAAACAGACTTCAAGTTTGAGTTTTTGGGGTTTTTTTTCCATCTCCAACGCCCTCTGGCCCCACTGAAGCCCCAGTTGTCCCTCTGAGCCACGGCAGCTCCTCAGGATACAGGCTGAGCACAAGGCCCCTACTCAGGGCAGCCCCGGGGTAAGCAGCTTTGTCATAACCCTGAAAATCTAATCTCTTGAGAGGTCAGGGCAGCAGATTACACCGATTGCTTGTCTTCGCAGGTTCCGGAGCAAGTTCCCATTTCTTTTATTTCTTATGATCACCTCCCCCAAGGAAAAAAGGAAGGGGGGCGCGGGTGTGACTGTGTTCAGACACCGCCCCAGAGGGTTCGTTTCCGCCTTTGGAAACGCCAAAGGCTCAGGCGGACTGGCCAAGAGCCCGGGCCAGCGCTTGCAGGGGCTTAGGGCAATTCCATACAATGCAAGTTCTCGCCTAACGATACCTTTGAAACAAAAGTTAGCGTTATCAAGGTGGAGAGGGGGAGTTTGGGGGCCCCGGGGGGGGGGGTGTATTGCCAAAGTGCTGGCAGACGACTGTTAGGCGGAGACGCCCTTCCACCACTTTACCTGTTACGGGCCGGCTGCCAGCAGCGCGGGCCAACCCACACAATAGTTGGTCCAGTTCCACCGCGCCTCTGCCGGCTCGCCAGACCGCGCGAGGGCCGCTTGCGTGCATGTGCGTGCGTGCATGTGTGTGGGGTGTGCGCGTGTGTGTGCGCGCGCGCACGCGCGTCTCTGCCCTCCGAGGTCTGTGTCCATCAAACAGACCCCAATGAATTTGGCCCTACCTTTCAAAGGAAGACTACAAAGGATTTGAATGTCGCCGAACCCAAGTGTCCACGTGGAACATCATTCTCCCCCCCTCCCCTCCCGCGCACGAGCGCGCGCCCCACTCCACTCCACGCCAGCCGCTCGCGGGCTTCGCGCCAACCCCGCCGTTGTGAACGGCCAGATAACAAAAAGCGGTCGGCGCCGCGTTTCCTCTTTCTCGGTGACGCCTCGGCCCGGCCGCCCGGGGTCCGATCGCCTTTCGCCACCCCACGGCACCTCCGCCCGCCACCCGCCTTCCTGCCCGGCCCCGACCCGACCCGACCCGCAGTGACTCAGCAGCGCGCCGGGCAGGGGCTCGGCCGGGCAGGCGGCCAAGCAGCCGGGGAAGCCCCGCGCTCGCTCGCCCGCCGGCTGAGCCCTGGGCGCCTCGCTCTCGGAACGCCGGGCCCCTGGAGTCCGCAGGCAGCCTCTGGCGCGCCCAAGGACCCCTGTGCGAACGCCCTGGAAAGACATTTTTAGGATTTGGGGGAAAGCAGCAATCTGGCGGTCGAGAAGCAACCCTGATGACACGTTTTGGGATGAGACGCTCCCCCACGATTGAGCGAGGCAGGAGTCGGGCGAAGCGATCTCCACACCCCCCTGCAACAAACCTCCGAGAAATTAATCAACCTCGCTGCGCCGCGGCTGCTTCGACCTGTGTGGAAAAAAACACGTTTCTGTAGGGTCACCACGCCTGCCGACCCCGGGCCGGCGCGCCCGGGAGGCTCTAAGGGACACTCCGTGCGCCCTGGACTCCGGCGCGCCGCCCACCGCCGCCGCGGCTCGGCTCGGGGTAACCTTTCGGCACTCCGGTCACAGCGCCATCCTGCACCGCGCTTCCCGCGACTGAAATCTGAAAAACACTTACTCCTTGGTGAGGTTTAGAACATGTAATCACATCCGTGCGAGACCTCCCATGGGGCGACACGCAGGTCCAGAGACCCTGCTGCGCACCGCGACAACGCCCGGGTCTAAAATCGCGCCGCGCCAAGTGATACCAGGGGCGAGAAACCTGAAGTCACGCCAGACAACACTGAGTTCGTACCCGGGCAGGGTCCACCGCCCACCTCCTGGGACTCCGAAATGGGAATCGCCGCCCGGCCCGGCCCCATCCCAATTCTTCTCCCGATCCCCACGGGCGCCCCAGCGGCCACACCCCTGGTGCCCGGGCAGCGCACACCCACCTGCGCAGGCGATCGCGGCGCACCATGGCCGCCCTTAGCCCATGCCGCCCACGCCGCGCTGGGGCCGCGAGGACGCCGGCCCACAGCCGGCCGAGGACCGCGGCCGCCTGCAGCCCGCTGGGGCGGCGCGCGGCCGGGCAGGCCGGCCGCCCCGATGGGCGTCCGCTGCAGCACTGCGCGAGGCGCGGCTGCCGCAGAGGAGGCGCCTGGCCGCCACCCGCGCGCGCTCTGCGCCGTGATGTGCTCGTGGCCGCTGCAGCTGCCGAGCGAGTGGGCGCCGGCTTTTAGAGCCCACCCGCGCTCCGCCCCGGGCCCGCCCACTGCCGGCCCGCCAGCTCGCCCCCGCCCACCAGCCCCCTCCAAGGCCAGGTCCTCACTGCGGGGGCCCCCCCCTGCTTCCCCCCTCCACCCCCCTGCCTCAGCTGCGGGGGCTGCGGCAAATACACTCCTTGGGCGCGCGAGGGCCGTGGGGAAAGAGGACAAACCCCGAGACCCCCAAGAAAACCCATTCTCCCCTTCCCCTGCCGCTTAGACCACCCACAGACTGCCGTGCCCGGGAAGGGGGTGAGGTGTGGGGGGAACCGGTCCCTGGCTGACGTTGTGCTGGCACAGGGGTCCCAGGCGCAGGGTACCCCACCTTTGGCGGGCTCAGAGATGCCCCGTGGTCGGGATTACCGCCGCTCAGGGTTACCCATGCTCTGGGTACACGGGCTCAGGGATGCCCTGACTTAGGGGTACTCGCGTTCTGGGGCGCCCCGCTCTCAGGTTTGCCCGCGCGCAGGACGCCGAGGCTCTGGGGTGCCATCATGGTAGCTACGAGGGTTCCTAAATAGGGCAGGTCCGCATTTCCGAGGCGGTTATCCATGAGTGCCCGACCCCTTCTGAAATCTCCAGATACCCGCAACCGCCAAACGCACGCACAGCGGCATGGCGGGACCAAGTTCCGCGGTCTACCGCCAGACCGCCTGGGCAAATGCCGCTGCGTAGCCAGGGCTAAACTTGGAGAAAGTCTGGCTCCCAGCGGGTAGCTGGGCTGGCCGCCTCGGCACCACGCACGTTTTTCTTTTTCTTTCTTTTCGTTTCTTCTTTTTTTTTTTTTTTTTTTTGCAGCAGGGCGACGTGGTCAGCATACCAGACACCCCACCGCAGCCCGCGCCCGGAGAAAACGATCACAATTAGCCCTCCAACACGCCGCCGCCCAGTTAGTGATTGTATGTTGAACCCAAACGCAAGGGCTGGAATGGCAGAACAAGAGGGGAAGCGGTTGGGTTTTTTTTTTGTTTTTTTGTTTTTTGTTTGTTTTTTTAACCACGATCTTTAAAAATCCATCTAATACGCACTTAAAAAGCAAAGTGGGGGTGGGGGGGGGGACGATCGCCCTCGTGCCGGGGTGAGCTTTCGGGCTCTAAGCGGAGATGCGCATGGACGCGCGCGCGTGCCCAGCTGCCCCCAGCAGGGGCGCTGCAGGCTTCGTTTCCACCTGGACAGCAGCGCCGCGGCCGCGACCACACTGCGGCCCGGGCCGCCGGCTACCGCGCCCGTGGGCCAGCTACCCGCGTGCTGGCCACCGGAGGCTCCCGGCCACCGCACTAGGGAAGCCACCGCGGATGAGGCGCCATCGGTGTGGCGGAATCCCGGCTGGAATTCTCCTGGTGGCCGGTCCAGTGGGTCGTTAACCAAAGACTTATGTATCACCTAGGAGGGGGAAGCACCGAGGAGGTGGGGTGGCCAGAGGCCCACGAAATGGCTCCTGCCCCAGGCCGGGCGTTTGCCATGCTGGGGCTGGGGAGGGAGGGTGGTCAGGGCTGCTCCTTCTTTCCTGGCACCATTTTGTGTCAGGCGGGCCTCCTCCCCCACAGGTAAGACCTCCCCGGCGAGCCCTAAGCCCCTGCACTTTTCTTTAAGGGAGCCCGCCCCACTGCGGACACAAAGCAGGCCCCTAATAAATCCTCCTGGACTAGGGACAAGAATTTGAGGGCGCACAAGGGGGAGGAAGTAATTAAAGGGAGGGGGAAGGGTTGTCTTGTATGATGAATAGACATTTACCAGCGAGACAAAGAACATTCCAGCCGGAGGGGACAGCCTCGAGAGGCCCCAGCCCAGCAGATCCCCCCTCTCCCACCGCCCCACCTTTAGTGCACACACACGCCAGTTCTTTGGAATGGAGCTCGGACAGGCCAAAAATTAGGGAGAAAAACTACAAACCGATTGGAGTTTGGAATTTGTCCTGAAGAAAATGAAAAGCCCAGATGGAGTTAAGCCCTCCTAATTGGTTACTTAGCAAAATCTAAATGAGTCTCCTTACAAGTCAGAGATTACCTATTTTAACTAACGGCCATCACCTTGTAAGAACCGAATCAATTGCTGAACATTTAAATCTGTATTTTCAACAGAGCAGAGAATTTCCTGTTGTAACAGGCGACGCCAGCAATCGCACCTCCGCGTTGTGTATTTTTCTGATTTACAGCCCTGAGATGAGGGAGGTTTTCTATTTAATGGGCCTCGTTCGGCACAAAGAGGCTTCCTTCTGATGGCCTTGGACAGGAATAGGGAATAAGCAGGGAGACGGGAGGGACAACGCTTAAGAGTCCGGAGAGTCGGGGGCAGGGGGGGGCTACCCCGGAAAGATCTTGAAGGTGGGGGGGGGGGACTTTCAAACCTCTGGGGCAGAGACCAGGAACCACTTGTTGGGGAATGAGGGACTGGGGTTGGGATGGGCCCGGAAACCAGAATGCAGTTCGGCAAAATTGATTTCTTCCTGTCTGGGAGACCCTGCAGCACAAAACCCAGGCTCTGAAAAATCGCAGGAGGAGATGGTGAGAGAGGCCCCGGGCAATGCTAGGAAGCTTGCTTTCAGAAGCTAGGGAGGAAGTGCTGGCCCGAATGCCCCCAAAGCCAGTATCTTCTCTTAAGTGCCTATGAACTTCCAGAAAGAGCCTCCTCACCAGGGGGAAGAATCTGACCCAAGGGATGAACCCCTTGGAGCCCCCAGAGAGCCCTGCAAACAATCCAAACATTTCACCACTGCCTCTGGACCCCTCTAAGCAGCCGCTTGGGAGCCCCCTTTGAGATCTTGGATTCACAAGCTCCCCCACCCCCCACATGCTCTGGCTTTTCCTGTATCACAGGGAGCACAGGCAGTCACCACCCCCACCCCCCAAAACTAAGCAGCTAATCAAACATTCCCATCACATTCCAATTCCAACAGAGTTTTAACTCTGAAGACCTCCCACCAGCCCCGGGCACAGATGACCTGTAGGGGCTCTGCTTTGATTATGTCCTGGATATGGATGGGCAGACAGACAGAGCAACAGACCAGGAGACCCATAGCACTGAAAACACAAATTTCGTGAGCCGATTCTTCCACCACTAACTTGAGGCCCGCAACAGAACCCACACGGGGACAGTCTTGGCCCTGTTCCCTCCAGGAGGCACGGTTATTAGTTCTACGTTCTGAGTGGGAGAAAATGGGTAGAGAGAGACTTGGGGGTTTGAATTGGCCCACTCACTGAGTCAACGTGTCCAGCTCCTAAAAGCCCAACTGCGAGAAGTGCCCAGAATGAGCGAGTCTCACTCCATTCCACCAGTTACACCTCGCAAGGTCTGTTTTGCCCAAACCGACACGCGATAAAAGACAACACCAAGCGGGATTTTGTCCGAGAGAATGGAATTATACTGCAAAGCCCTTAGGGGCAGTGGAGGGGCTTATCGTTCCCCTGTTGTAAGCTCCCCTCCTGGGCACGAGGCATTGGAAGGGCAGAGGTGGGAAACCACCAGCAGGACAAAGATACGGCTCAGAGCAATCAGTGATGGACATGCTATAGATGGCTCGGAGGCCATTCTGTCCCCCCACCCCGCCCCCCGCGGCTCCTGGGTGGCAATGGGGTTTTACGAGGAGCCTGGCTTGGCGTCCCGTCCTCCCACCCGCACGAGGCTACAGGAGGGGCGTTTTCCTTCACATATGGAAAGCTGGCCGGGTTGCAGCGTGAGGGGCTGAGAGCTGGCTGAACAGGTGCTGGCGGCGAGACTGGTGTTGGCTCCACCACACTGCCGCCCTGTGCACGGAGACTGGGCAGGGGAGGCTGGAAGACAGAAAGGAGCCTTGTGCAGGGAGGAGAGGGAGGAAATGTGTTCGCACCGCTCAAATATTTGTGGACGCAGGAGTAGACATTTTCTCCTGTAAGCCTCCGACGAGTGCAAGCGGTAGGGAAACAGATGTTGATTTTCAACCGCCGGGGCTGACTTAAGAAGGACCAGGCAGCTCCGCTCCTTTGGGAGACGTCGCCGGTTATGAAGGGCTGGCTCACCCGTCGATCTGTGATCTACAAAGTCTGGTCCCCACCGACAGCAACCCAAGCTCAGGGCGAGCTGGGAACGTGGATAAAGGCGCACCCCCCCCTCTTCCCGAGGAACAAATCCACAGCAAGTTGCTTCCCTAAGCCTCCCTCCGCCCCGAGCCATCGTGGTATCTCACGCTGAGGGCTAGACAAATGGAAAAAATTACAACTGCAATCATGCCAAGCTCCCTCTCAACCATATATAACCCACAAGTGACTGGAATCTTCCTCCCTCTTCGGGCTGCTTCAGATAAAATTCCTTGGCTGTGAAACGCTCCAAAGATGAATGGCAAGCGTCGCGTAACAAAGGAGCTGCGTGTGCCATTAACCAGATGCCGGGGGGCCTATATGCTGGCAGGGGCTCCCACAGATCGAGGCCGTCCTGGGAGCCCTGCGCTATCTGCACAGGCCTCTGCATCCCCGCCCCAGCCTATCGGCCCACGGCTACACGGCTGCTCCCAGCCGAACGCCTCTCTTATCCACGGACCCAGATAAGTCGCTTAGAGGAGTCGCACGAGAAAGCGGTGCCTTGCATTTTTATAGTTCTTTCCCCTCTCCCAGCCACAGGCACTATCTTATCTCAAGCGCTCTAGAGTTCTCACAGGAAAACAGCTACTCTCTCTCTCTCTCTCTCTCTCTGTGCTGGGCCCCCACCACCCTGGCCATTTCCTGGTTGTCAGCAGGATGAAGGGGGACAGACGGCACACAGCTCCTCTGTGGTGGGAGTGCATGTATGGATGGTGAACGCGCGTGTGATGTGTGCGTGTGGTGTGTGCATGGTAATGGGGGAGAGTGGCATGTTGGGGGTGGTACAGGTAAGGTGACCAGACGTCCCGCTTTTTAACAATTTAACAGCGTCCCACAGCATTTTGAAATTAAAATAAATATATTACCATAGTATTTTTGCATTCTATGAAAATTTTTGTTGCTCCATATAGACCAAATTGTTAATCAAGAGTCCCCCCCCCCCCACCACCACCACCCTCCGGTCAATGGTGTCCTGCTTAAAATCTAGTCAGTTTAGGGTGTGTGTACATGTGGGGTATGTGTGGCATGTGGGGGATGGCTTATGCTTAGGTGTACATGTGTGGTGGTGTGTGTATGTGTGTGATGTGTGTGGGGAAGTGTGGTACATATATATGTGTGGTGTGTGTGGCTCCCTGACCTCTCCGGCCTGGATGCTGCATTCCAGAAGCAGGTGTGCCACATTTCCCCATGCCATCCCCCATCCCATGCACCGTGCTCTCCCAAACACTGTAGGGAGCACCGTGTGCCCGGACCACAGCCCCTGCAGGGACCTCCAGCTCCACAGAGCCTCTGAGTCCTGCGGGAAGCCCCCTCCTCAAGTGCCACCCCAAGGTTGGGGCGCATGCCTGTGCACACCTGCTTCTGGGTAGCATAACCACGGCAGAGCCTTCCGTGGCCGCATCCCACCCCGAGGCCCGGGAAGACATCAGCCAGGGGCTGCTCTAGCCTTAGCACGGGCCGTGGGGTGGGTCCTTAGCAGCCTCCCGGGCCGGGTCGCCCGCCCTGGGCCATTCTTACTCCCGCCATTGGCCTCTGGTCCGCGCGGTCCATGCGCTCGCCCCCGCAGCTCCCTACCTGCCTCGACTCAGACGGGAAACCAGTTGCCAGGGGCTTCCTGGAAGGTCATTCGTGGCCTCATCCTGATGACCAGGGAAGACCACCAGGCCGCTGGCCACCCGACTCTGGGCTAGCGCGGCTCCCCCTCGCTTCAGAGCAGGAGCCCCTCGCCCCGAGTCGAGCCCGCGCCCCCGCCGCCGCCTCCTCGCCTCCGGGCGCCAGCGCCACCAATTGCAAAAGGCGTCTGAAGGCAGGCTGTGGTAAAACAAAAATCAGAAAGTCTTCTCCAAGAACGTAATTTAAAAAAAGGGAATGACATTTTGATCGGGAGCTGCCCTTCTCTCTGCCCGGGTGGTATAGGGTTTCTGCGTGTCGTTGCAAGGTCGGAAGTTCAAAACCACTAGCGACTCCGTAGGAGAAAGACGCCCATCAACAGTCTTGAAAATCCATGGTGGGGAAGGGGGAGGGAGTTTGGGAAGGGTTGACCCCCAGGTGTACGGGGTAGAACTCCGGAGGGCTTTTAAGGTTGGAACCTCTTGAGAATGAGATCTCAGGGCACCTGGATGCCTTCAAACCTCGATAACCTTATCAACTCATAGTTGAGTAGTTGTTTTCTGGGCCACTGCAAGGCTCCCCTCCTTACCTGTTGTTGTTGCTGGAGAGTCAAGTCCCTCACAGCTCCAGGGGACAGAGTAAAACTGTCCCGTCAGGCTTCCTAGGCTGTCATCAGACTTTGTAAACAAAGCAGATCCAGTCTCTTCTACCCCTAGGCCAGTGGTTCCCAGCCTCCCTCATGCCGCCTGTCATCCAGTTCCTCGTGGGGTGGAGACCCCCCACCATACCATTATTGTCGCTACTTCATCACCGTCATTTTGCTACTGTTATGAATCAGGTGGCCCCCAAAGGCGTCTCCACCCACAGGTTGAGAACCGCTGCGCTAAGTCCTGGGCTAGGTAACCCTGGAAGTACTTTATGCACAGGCTAACTCATTGAGACACCCCCCCCACACACACACACACACACTTAACAGTCTTCCACCTAACAATGGCATCACCTGGGTGCCTGTAATTCCCTGAAATCTAAATCAGAGCCCCCCTGGCCCAGGTGCCCCTCGCTCTCCTTAGGCCTTCAGTTCCCCTGAAGACTCCTCAATCTCCAACTTCAGCCCCACCCTCCGTCCTAAACCAGGCTCCCTGCCTTCGTCACATCAACGTGGGGACAAACGGCAAGCCTCTCATAACGAGCAACCCACTGCCACTGAGTCCATGTTGCCTCCAACGACCCTTTTAGGGCCTCCAAGGTCGTAACGCTTTACGGTAGCAGACCACCTCCTCTTTCTCGCACAGGGTGACGGGTGGCTTTGAACTTTTAGGTGAGCAGTCCAGCGCTTAGCTGACAGCTGCGTTACCCGTTTCCGCCTCCCCCTTCCCTCCCTTCCCACTGGGCCCTTTCAGGCTCCCCCCTGTCCCCCTTCCTCAACCTGCTCTTGGCCAATGACATCACCAGCCACCTCAGTCTGGCCCACACAATTGTCCCTACCTGCGACCTCATGCCATCAACTACAGGGTTAGCAGCTGGCCTTGAACTCCAGCCTGGGCCCTCCTGGCCTGCCTCCTCGTCCTTCCTCCCGAGTGCTGAACAGAGTGCTGACT
>PVJH01006109.1:21177-68644 GCA_004026705.1 Nesogale talazaci
GCATGGTTCCAAAGCACCCCGGGGTTTCCTTTTGGTGTCCTTTCACACATGGTCTTCCCTTGACGTCACAGGTATGTCCCCCACTGTGGCTGCTCACTCGCCCTGGTGGCACGACAGCTGGGCGCTCAGCTGCTAACCCTTTGGTCAGCTGTTCGACTCCACCAGCTGCTACGCTAGGGAGAGAAAGGTTGCTTGTCCACTTACATAAAAGGCGACTGTCTTGTTCCCACCGGTTATGAGGACGTCTCCATACTGTCTGGTCTTCCCGTCAGGCTCCTTGAGGAAAGAGACAGTGTCATGCTTCTGGGTCCCTGGTACCAGCCTCGCATCTGATAACAGCCACGACCCAAACAAAGAACATTGTTGTTAGTCATTGAGTCCGTTCGGAACCCCAGCAACTCCATGGACAGCAGAATGAAATAGTCCTTTTCCAGGGACCGGCCTCTCTTGATCACACATCCCAAGCACCTGAGACAAAGTCTCGCCCTCCTGGTTCTCAGGTGCATCCTGGCCGTCCTTCTTTCAAGACAGACGTGCCTATCCTTCTCACAGACTGCTCTTTCCACAGGACTTTCCCCGCTCCTCACCCACCGTCGATTCCTCTGGGATCTCCCTTATCCAGGGTCCGGTTTTCAAATGCAGCGGAGGCAGCTGAACAGATCATGACTTAGGGCGGGCACACCTTAGTCTTGAAAGAAATGCCCTTGTGTTTCAACCCTTTCAGGAGGTCTGGTGCAGCGGATTTACCCAATGCGATACACCGTGGCAGTTCTTAACTGTTTTCATGCTTAAAGCTGATGGAGGAGCCAAGTGAAGTGGAATCCTTGACAGCATCAAATACCTCTGCTGATCATTGTGGCAGTCCCCTAATCTGGTGTTAATTTGAGGATTAAGAGTAGAGGGTGGAGTCAAGCCTGTCAATCTGGAGATAGCCAATGAGACCTCTGTGTGGGCGTGGCCTTCTCCTGAGAATTCTGGGAAATGTGGTCATTCCTTCTTGGAGGCAGAGCAGCTATATTTCTTGGTTCGCTACCTTGTAGACTTTTCTCCGACAGCATTCGCTGCCTGAAAGACCCAACTGACACCCCGGAGAGACGTCCCTGAGGAGAAGCCACATGGAGCTACCCCAGTGTCCTGAGCCGGACAAGCCACATGCATGCAACCAGACCTCTGAAGCCGGAGGAGCCACTTGGAGACCCCTGCCAGCGCTGAGATGTTCACAATGCTACTGGATCCAAAGGCAGTCTGCCCGTCTGGCTTGTGATCATCTTGCATTTGGCGCCATTGCATGTGTCTCATGAGTCTGAAGAAGACTTTACAGACCGGTATTGGACATATGGGCTAGTAGCGGACCTGTGGGCTTGGACTGGACGGGGTTGGGATGTTTTGCTCATATACAGTTGCTCTGGTATAGAAAACGCTTTCTTGCTTACATAAACGTTTCAATGGATTTGTTTCTTTCGTCGACCCAAACCAGCGCCATCATAACGTTGCCTATTGGTCGTGAGGGTTCTGTATTTCTTTACAGGCAAAGCTGTCATCCAGCCTGAAAGCTGGAATCTCCGATCTTCATCGCCAAGTGCTTCGCGTTCTCCCCCAGGGCATTTTGTAATCATGATGATAAGAATAAATAATAGCCCCCAGACAAATAAACAAACTCACTGCCAATCCGACGCAGCAACCTTTTAGGACAGGGAAGAGCTAGCCTGCTGAGTTTCTGAGACTGAGTAGAAACCCCCCTCTTCCTCCCTCAGAGCTGGCAGGTAGTTTCAAACTGCGGACCTCGTGGTGAGCAGCCCAACCCAGAACCACTGCACCTCCCGAGATCCTCCAGAATAAATGATAGCAAGTATGCCTTGAACATTGCGCCAGACAGTATCGACCCATCAACCCATCGCCACGTCCATCCCAATGCAGAGTGACCTTTTGGGACACAGAGTAAGCCTTCTCCATAGGGTTTCCCAGATTCTCCATCTTTCCGGGAGCAGAGAACCTCTTCTCTCTCCCTGGTGTGGGTTTGAATTGCCAATCCTTTGGCGATGTTGACCTATCATTAAAACGTTTCATCGCATTAAAAGATACATATTTAAAAATCACTCATCAAACTCTGAAAGTACTGATGTCTGTGAGCCTTATTTTTTGAAGGGAAAACATATGGCTCGGTGGCTGAATGAATGGCACTCGAATATTCTAATTGAAATTAATAATCAGAATTGATTTTTTTTTCCCAAAGAAGGCAGGAAAAAAACCTCAAACCCAAGAGCTTTTGAAGTCGGGTTTAATGAGAAAACAATCCTGCTATTGTGTTCTCTCCTCTGTTATTATATGGGTGTCATTATTATATTTGCAAAGGGAATTATGTATTGTAAACCAGTAATGAGTAGGTTTTGTCTTGTTTTCCAAAACCCCTTCTGGGCAAGAGGATGGGAAAGAGACGTTTAAACGGAAAGAGTTACCCCAGACTGCTCATGAAGTGGACAGAGACGGCAACAGCAAGCTACAATGAGGGCTGGGAGGTAAGGGCTAACTGAGTGAATATGGGTAAAGCCCTGGTGGTAAATCACTGCCTAGGTGGCAGGATCTTAAAACCACACCCACTGCTGGGGGGGTGTCGGGGGTACCCGGGGGGGGGGATACCGGGGGTATCCGGAGGGGTATCAGGGATATCCAACTCCTAGTCACCCCAAGGGGCCGAGTACAAATGCCCCAGGGGGGTCGTTGTCATATCGCTCTCCCCTGGTTGGTGGGTTCAAGGGGCCAAGCCCGCCACCACTATGGAACCAGGACTCTGGAGAGCACAGGAAGCGCTGTCTACCTGCTATTCCTCTGGTTACTCCAAAATTGTTGTTGAGACCGAGAACTTCCAGAAGCTTCACCCCCAGCAGTACAGATCAACAGGTAGGAAGCAAGGTGAGAGATAAAAAGAGACAGCGACGAGCCAAGTTCTACGGCACGTCCAAGGGGTAAATGTCCGTCGGCCAGAATACGGGAAGAGCGAGGGGGACTGAAGGTGGCACCAAGGGAATGCAGGCCACGGAACTCCCACTCTGAAAACCTCCAAACCACAGCCACTGTGTCCCCGCCGCTCCGCCGTGACGCGGGAGGACAGGGTAGAACTGCCCGCCCCCCCCCCCCTCCGAGTGTCCAGCGCTGCACCTGCGTCCAGGCTTTCTCCCAAGGCAAGCTGGATGACCCCGCAGTGAGCAGCCCACGGTATAACCACTACGCCCCCCGGCATAGTCACTGTGGTGGTGACAGTGGGTCGTTCTGGCTCCAGCGACCCTGTGCACACAGACGGAAGCGCTGCCCGGTCCTGGCCGACCTCACGCTTGTTCCCAACATTGCTACGGCCGTGGTGTCTGTCCAGCTCCCAGAGGACCTTCCTCTGTCTCGCTGCCGCCCTGCTTCACCGAACAGGACGTCCTCCTCCAGGGATTGGTCTCTCCTGACCCCGCGTCCAACGTGCGTGAGAAAAGCCTCGCCGTCCTCACCCCCTAAGGTAAAGTGACCAGATTTTAAGTGAGACACCATTGACCGGGGTGGGGGCGTTGAGGGTTCTTGATTAAAAATTTGGTCTATATGGAGCAACAAAAACCTCCATAGAAAGCAAAAATAGTCTTGTACTATATTTATTTTAATTTCAAAACGCCGCAGGACGTTGTTAAATTGCTGAAAAGCGAGACGTCTGGTCGCTTTACCCTCAGGGCCACCCTGGCCGTGCTTCTTTCGAGGTAGGCTTGCTTTGGCAGTCCCCGGTGCTTTCAGTATTCTTGGCCAGCCACACGAGGCGAAAGCGTCGATTCTTTTTCTGTCTCCCGTGGTCCGCGCCCAACTTTCGTCCGTCCAGGAAGCCATTCAAAAGACCCTGTTTTCAGCCCGACACACCGAAGCCCTCGGCGTCACATCCTGGCTTTTCACCCCTCCATGGAGGTCCGTGCAGCCGCTGGACCCCATGCCACGTGTCCTTTGACCTCTTGACTGCTGCTTCCGAGGCACTAGGAGGCTACGACTGGCCACGGGGGTGGGGGGGTGGGGGTGCGGGGGAGGGGGACGGGTTCTTCTTTTCAGAAGATGCATGCTCATGCCTTCTGCTGGACAGAGCGCATGATTTGGAAGAAGCTCTGCTTCTTCGGGTCACCACCATTGTCAGTGTCCAGGCGTTCCCAGTGGTGCTTTGCCCTGGCCCCGGGAGGAAGCTGAGGGCACAGGGCAAACGGGCAAGGCTTCTCCCACGAGAGCAGGAGAGTCTGGAAGGGAGGGAAGACACGCCTGGAGCCTACGAGGGCGTGACCCGGTCCTCAAGGGGTGTTGTCTTCATTCCCATTCCTCCCTGGGTGCCCAAGAGGACCAGCAGACCCCAGGGGACCACGGTGCGTCACCCCACACCCCGCTCGCAGGAGACTGACGTGAGCCAGCTAGGGAGCCAGAAGAATCCAACCCAACTAGCAGAGAAGAGATGGCTGGGCAGAGGCTTGGCTCCTGGAGAGGGCTGAGCGGAGGGGGTGCGAGCCAGCTCGGGGACACTGCCGAGAACGTCCACCTCTCCCTCCCCACCTGCGCCAGGCACCGAGCACACTGAGCCAGTGTTTCTCGGCCCCACAGCATGGCAGGCTGCTGAGAAGTCCACATTCCTTACCACAGGCCATTAACTGGACGGGGCAAGACCTCTTTAGGTCGCTCAGCTTCTTCCATAAACAGAGGAAAGGAACTTTCTGCGGTGAGGTCGTCCCAGAGGGTGGAGTTATGATGACAGGAATAACGAATGAGAGACATAAAGGGGGGGGGGAGACAGTTGAAAGTTAAGCTGAGGGACCCTGTGGACAGTCTTGCAATGAGTACAGTGGTTGGGAGGACAGTCAGAAGTGACCCACTGTGTTGGATTGAGCCTATGTGGAGACTCGTCGGTCCAAGGATGAACAACGCTCTATTATTTGGGGTAAACAAATAACAAACAAAAACTGAAAACAAGCTAGATATCTAGCTATAGGACACTAGTTCTAGTGGAAGCGTTACATGTAAAGTTTCCCAATGTTACCCCAAACAGCAATAATAACCAAGATTTAGGACCGTTGAGAGCAGTATGAGCATTCTAGTCCTCCTGGTGGAGAAGCAAATTGTCTAGATAAACATCTGTTTATTACATACGTGGAATGTCTGTAGAGGCCCACATGTAACCAAATCCGTGACCCCACACAACGTTGGTCCGCTCGGAGCTCTGTTCATTTGCTTTGGTGGTTTTGAACTTACATTTGCGTGTTTTGAGAAGGGGTTCCCCCTGTTCCCCGTCATTCCTTGTGCTGTCACATCCCCTGCTCTGCCCAATTATTACCTGCCCGACTCTGAAGTTCACGTGAGAGGGGCCGGAGGAGGGACTGCAGGGGGGAGGGAGGGCGCCCCTTGTCTTCGTTCTCTGTCCTGCAAGCGAAGGTGACAGCTATCATTTCAGGGCGGGGGTGGTGGTGGTGGTAGAGACCGACTGGAGAAACGAGGGAGCTCCAAGAACAGACACTGACAGGGGCCAGCTATGGAGCCACAAGAATTGAAACCGACCTGCAATAGCAAGCGTGCCTTGAAACTGCTTTTTGACGCCCCGGCCATGGAGCTGGTTGAGAGCAGAAATGCCCCACGAGACTCCCCAGGCAGCCCTCTCTATGGAAGCCGCTTGGAAGACCGCCACTGGGCCAGGATGGCCAGGCTTCATCTCACATACCTGGGACACATTGCCAGGAGAGCGCAGTGCCTGGAGAAGGACATTGTGTTCAGTCATGAGGATGGGCGGCCAGTAAAAGGAAGCGCTGGATGGACGCAGGGGCTGCATCAGTGGGCTCGGACACAGAAACCATGGTGAGGAGGCGCAGGACCGGACAGGGTTTCGTCCTGCTGTGCACAGGGTCGCTGTGGGCCGGGGAACTCAGAGCATTTGCCACCGACAACCATGACCACACAGAGTGATGGGTCAGCATCGTTGGGTTAGCCTTTGGGCTAGCAGCTGAGTGCTTAACCACAACCGGATGGCCTACTGCACTGACACGAGCTCCTGGTGCAACACAGTGCTCTTTCCAGATGATAGCTGTCACTCGAAAGGTCTGATGAGACTCTTCAGGGGCAGTGAGTTTAGCTGCTGGGAAGAAACACTTCTGAAAAAGCCAGGGCATGCGACGGGAGGTGGGGGGTGGGGGTGGGGGGGTGTTAGGTAGGAAGGCATGCTTGCGCAACTCAAGAAAGGGAATGGTCACAGAATAGTAGAAACAGTTGGATGGGCAGATGTTCTCCACATCAGCACGTAAAATTCCAAGAAGAAGGAGAAAAAGAATAGTCCGGCTCCCTGTTCCTTTTGTCTTCGCCAGGCATCGCGGTGGTCTGTGGTTTAGCAGCAGGCCACCGGGCAGGGCTCTGTGGAACTCAATGGGGGAGCAACTCTGCCTATCATATTCCCACAGTCTCCTTCTCCAGGGCCCATGAGTGAATTGCATCTCCACTGGTACCCACTGTCCAGGAAGCAGGAGTCATCAACTTTAAAGGTACCTTTACCGTGGAAACCAAATCCCGGGTGGGGCCAGCATCTACCAGAGAGTCTTATCCTGGTCTTTGTGGTCCACCACATAGGACCAGGGGTTTCCACAGTTCACTTGGAGATGCTAGAAATAAGACCATTTGCAGACAAGAGTCAAGATGTAGCTTAAACTCGGGACAGGGAACACTTCCAAAGGAAACAGTCTCTTGTTTTTGGCAGCAGCGAACACACAGACTGGTATGGATGCCTGACTAGTCCATCGACTGGAACGTCTTCCGTGGACTGAAGTTATTTATTTGAACAAGGCCTGGTTGGACTTGGACTGGTATTGCAGAAACCCTCTCTTGATGTGGTTGGAACGCTGAAGAATGCAGCATGGCGCTAAACCGGAGAGGCCAAGCCACAAAGGCAGGCCGACCCATGGCTGGTTCATCCCCTCGGCTGGTCTAGTTCTCCCAAAAAGAAAGACGGGAAGCAAAGCGAAACAAAAGAAACCCAGCTACCCACTTCTATGAACCATGGAAGTGGATACTTCTTATGTTGAGACCTAACTTACCTTCATCCCAACGATCTCTGTTCCACATTATGCCTCTGGGAGACACGAAAGTCCTTCGTGGAAACTCATTTCTTCCGCAGAAATCCGATAACACAAGGATCCCTGATCATTTCTGGTAGAGGCCATTTGGTCTCGGGAGTTGATGCTCCAGTGGCGGAGACAGAGACATGCCTGGCTAAATGCTTGATGAAAGGTGTGACCCCGTGAAAGTCAGTGAACAGATGCCATGGGGGTCCTTTAAGAAGACTGGGTAGCACTGTGGGTCGAGGATTGGGTGGCTAGGTCAAAGGGCAGCCGTTCAAACCCACCCTCTTCTCCCCCAAAGAAGGATGGGGTTGGCTGAGCCCCGGTGGCGTAGTGGTTGTGCGCGGGACTGCGGCCCACTGGGACGGAGGTTCAATTCCAGCAGTGGGACTGGGCCTCCTACTCCCACCACCAGAGAGCAGTGATGCCAAAAAAAAAAAAAAGAAGAAGGATGGGGCTGTGTGCTCACCTTTATAAAGATTTCGTCTCGGGACCCTCTGGAGCAGGTTGGGGAATCGACTGGACGTGAGCTTGCTTTCTGAGGTGGGTGGGGATCTTTTGGACCAGGACTCAGTGCAGGGTGCCTTCACAACCCATGAGAGAGTTCACCGCCAGGGTGCCAACATGGCGCGGCATTTGAGTTGAGCTTCAAGGATGAGTAGAGGGTGGTCATGCCCACCAGGCATCCAGGACCCTTCTACGTTCAAGGAAGCGTGAAGGCAAAGGCTGGAAGCGAGGACCCGGCCCGCATGTTCAGAGGAAAGTTGTTAACCGGTGCCCGTGAGATCCAAAAGCAGTGCAGAGAACTGTGTCTTGACACTTGAACTTTATTCCAAACCCACTTGCCACGTCGTGGCCATCACGTCACTCCTGACTCAGGGACCCTCTGGGATGGAGTGGAATCTCCCCTCGGGCTTCCGAAGCGTTCAGCATTTAGGGAAGCAAGAGGTAGATTCGAACCACCAACCTTGCAGTTAGTTCACCATGCCACCAGGGCTCTTACTTTATGCTGTAAAACTTACTCTGTCGTCCAATAGATTCTGATTCGGAGCAGCCCTAGATGGGATTTCCGAGGCCGTCGGTCTTGAAGGGAATGGACAGCCTCGTCCTTCTCCCTTTTCATTCCATAGGCCGTGGGAATCGAAGACTTCCCTGAACGCAATGCATGTTGTGACCAGATTTGTGTTTTAGAAGGATAAAACTCCATCAACTTTCAGCAGTGTTCTCCGCCTTCCTCAGGCCGCTACCCTTTCACACAGTTCCTCCTGCGTGGACCAACCATTATATTATTTTTGTTGCAACTTCCTGTCATTTTGATGCTGTTATGAATCGTCTTGAAAACAACTGATAGGCAGGATGTATTTTCATTGTTACAAATGGAGCCGAATTAAGCATACTTAAAGCATCGTGCTTAATCACAAAATAACATATAATTGCATAGTGTGAAATAGCCATGTGCTTTTCCCAATGATCTTAAGTGACCCCTGTGAAGAGGTCGTTTGACACCCTCTCCAAAGGGGTCGAGACCCACAGGTTGGGAACCACTGACTTAGAGGGTTCTCTGCCTTCCGTCCTGCCCTTCCATCTCTCAGATCGCATTGCATCAGGTTCACGCTTGCATTCCACCTGTCCTGGATTGTATCCTAGTTTTCTAGGTCGGGGGGTGGGGGGACTTTGTCTTGACTCTGAGCCACGTCCACCACTGAGATTCAGAAGATTCTGTTTATTGTCACCAACGTGCCAGGAACCCATAAGTGAGAGGAGCCTGGAACCGTCCAGAGCCGCCGTATTTATCCTAAGGAGTAACGAGTTCGTCAGGCCAACCTAACAAGTAATGAACTTCTAGTGTGTGAGGGGCAGGGGCAGCTCCACAAAGGTGAGGCAAAAAGTCTTGCTACAAAGCCTAGCCACGGTAAGGAGCCCAAACCTCAAAATGTGAAGCTATCTGTTTTCAACAGATCCTCTCCCAGGGGGTAGGCGCTGCGGAAGGAGGCGTTTCCGTCTCTCTAACCCTTCCCTGAAGAATTCGACACTCTTCTTCGAGCGACTCCAGGACACCCCTTGAGGAGATCCAATTGTGTTCCTTTGAAAAGTTCTGTGACGGTTGCCAGCAGAAAGCCGTCTGCTTGTGCAAGATCGGGGCTGTAGGGTGAATAGGGGGCGATTCTCACCGGACAGTCGCTGCATGTGAGAGGGGGAAACAATGACGGGTACAACTTCCCTGGCCTTTTTCTCACCCATGCTGTTTTCAATTTTCTGAAAACTTCTTCTCCCTAAGTCCCTGTGACCATCCTATGTCAGAGAAAACATATCAAGATGACCCTTGGGGATTTCCAAACCAGTTGCCCAAACTTTCCCAAAGTCTTCCCAGTTGTCCGAAGCTGACCTTGCTGCTCTGGATCTAACTGGTCCCTCAGATTCCCTCCAAAGCGACTGTTCTGATTGACTTTTTTTTTTTTTTTTGGCACGGCACTCGACTAGGACTAAGACAAGCATCTTACTGACAGAACGCATCTTCAGCCCTCGCGGGTCTCGCCGGCGTGTTGAAGCATGTCCGGCTGGCAGCACACCCATACATGTGTGAGCCAGGATTCTCATAGCATCCCTTTGTTTCCTTCCCCTCGCTCCATCAGTCTCGGGTCAGGCAATCCGATTTCCAGCTGCGACTTCGTGTCGAAAATCTATGAGGATGCGGGATTTGGTTTAAACACCACCTAAAGGAGAGGGGACTCTTTTTATGGAGACTCTGTAGGGGCCCTTCAAAAGCTACCCATCCACAAGTCGACGATGGTGGGGGCGAATCCAGTTGCAAAACGGGTAAAGGGTGGTGGGCTTTGTGTTTTAGCGATGACCCGGGAATGTCTACTTCTGCTCTTGGTGGTGTGGCGCCGGGATGGGATCTCCTCGCCCCCATGAAATGGCTATAAAAGCACATAAGAGACTGTACAGAGTGGACCTTGGAGAACAGGTGGAGGACAGAGGAGAAGAAAGGGAATCGGAGGAGGCCCTCCGATCGCTCCAGCTCCCTTGCCTGGAACGTGTCAGGATCACAGAGTTGTGAAAGACAGCCCGGGAAGAGCCCGGCAGTGTAACTGAACAGAGGGGACAGATTGTCGCTTGGAAGGGCTACGATGGCTCAAGCTTGTGCTGTAAAATATTGAAAGGGAGGCAACGACACAGACAGACTGCCGCACATATGGTGCCTGGAGGAGACTGGCATTGTTTCACTGGAGTGGGGCGCTCCAAACGCACTGCCATCAAGTCACTTCGGATGCAGGGTGGATGTCCGAGACGGGAACTCTGGGTGGGAAGAGAAAGCCCAGTCTTTCCGCCGGTGGTCTTGTACCGCCAGCCCTGTGGATCACAGCCCAAGGCATAACCAACCCCTACACTCCCAGGGCTCCTTGGAATGGGGCATTAACAGACAATAAAAAATTAAAACTATTCTGGGTACCTCTCTCCGCCTCCCCCCCCTGCCGGCCCTCCAAAGAAGGGTGGAATACCCATTCTCTGTCCAGAACCTAAACCCAACGGTACTTAAGAGTATGTCCATCAACGGATGGAAGGCTAAATGAGGATTATTAACACCAAAAAGGAGTGAAACACTGACATTTGCCACAAGATAGATGAGCCTTAAAAGCATTAGGCTATGTTGAAAGAAGTCAGTTACAAAAGCCCACGCATGGCATGATTTGATTGACAAGAAGTGATGTATAGAAGGGGCAAATCCAGAGAGAGAAAGGAGATCTGCCCGTGAACGGCCAGGGCAGGGAGGGAAGTGAGCGTGACCTCAAATGGCTCCTGGGCTGGGGTTTCGTTTGCTTGCTTGTTTCTGAGATGATGAGAATTTCTAGAATTGATAGTGACGATGGCTGAACAAGCCAGAATCCAGCTTAAAAAGCATGGGCTTCAACAGTGGAAATATGTGAAGCGTGTGTCCTGGTAGCACAAGAAAACTTTTCTTTTTTAAAAAAGGAGAGAAAACATCGCTGGAGAAAAATGAATTTAGATAGCCAAAGTGCCTTTGTTAATCAAGGGGGGAGGGCGGGGGGCAAAAGAAAAGAAAAGAAATTTCAGAACAAGGAATACTGTCGTGGATAAAACATGCAAAAGAGATTGATGCATCAAAAACCATAACAGTCCTGCCTGTGTGTATAATAACAGGGTTTCAAAATAAGTGAAGCAAAAATGATGGAACCTAAAGGAGGAATAGACAAATCCATAATTACAATTTTAGATCTTAACACTTCTCTCTCAGTAATGTAACGAGCAGGTAGTGAGAAAATCAGACGACAGAACATTTGAACAACACTATAAATCACCTAGAACTAATTGTGATTTAAAAAAAAAAAAAGGAAAACAACGACTACACAACGAAAGCAGAACACAGATTTTTTTTTTCCCTCTCCATCAAGAGCAATCACAAGCCACAGAAAATTTAAAATGATTGTTGGGAGTGACCATTTAAGGCACACTGATAGATCTCGATGTGCTTGGGGCCACAGAGGAAGAAGGAGAGACCCAAACGGGAGACAGGGCGTGTGTGACTAATTGTCACCATGAATCATCCCCTCTTTTGTCACGAGACTATGAGAACAATCATCGAGGCTGAACATTTTGACAAGAGGTCCTATATTAGAATCCTGATCAAATTATGGAAAGGGGGATCAGAATTTCAAATTCTCACAGAGGCCGGTCTTTGTAGAGCCACAGAGACTGGATGAACGTCCGGGAATATCATCTTGGGGAAAGCATCTTGACACCTTAAGCCAAAAGCAGCCCTTGAATTCTTAAACTCCTTTAGCTTCACGGGGAAAGAATGTCTGCCTTGAGCATCTTTGAGCCCTTTTCGAGATCAATCTAGATGGGACGGAGCTGGTGCCAACAGCTCCAGAGGTTGGCGAGGCTAGGAAGGGGGACGGTGAGCTGATGTTAGGAGAGAGAAAACAATTCAGAAGAGGAAGGTGAGGGAGAGAGATGACTTGTCAGCTCAAATGGTGGAACCCATGCCCCTGACTTGTCCCCGTCATCACGTGAATCGGTGTATGTGCTTGCTGGGCAGAGTCTCAGCAACAAAACAAAATGCCATTTTATAAAAGAAGGGATTTACTGGTTCGTGGGTCTGAGCAGGCTTCAGCCCTCTGAATCCAGGTGCTCTGAGAGCCTTGGGGGACTAAGACCGCCCGTATCTCTCGAGGGCTTTTCGCCCTAGGTGTTGACTTCCATCTGAAGCTGCCATTCCCCCTGACAGAGCAGCCTGCTGGCTTCAGCAAGACAGGAGAAGCCTCATCTTTCTTTCATAAGGCAGGCTGCAGGTTGGACTCACCGCCTCTAGTGGAGCAGCTGAGCGCTGAACCCCCAGGGCCCCTCCCTGCCAGGGCTGCTTCATGGGAAATCGCTGTAAATTCTTGGATGTGACTGCAAATCGGGACCTATTATGCTATTGCTCTAGAATGTTAAAATTGCATGTTTGAATGTTAAACTTGCATGGGTTTTTTGTTTGTTTGTTTGTTTAGTTGGTTTTTAAGGTTTATGAAAATTACTTGCTCGCAAGAACCCCTTTGCGCTGGCTCTCCACCCTGCCGGATCAGTGGCCTCTGCCTTAAGACGCTCATTCCGTGGGAAACTTCGAGAATGACATCTTTAAGACATCAGGTCTGGGTGAGAAGGGGTGTCAAAGCCTTGGGGCTTTGACCACACCCAGGTCGTTTGCCAGAAGAGCACGGAGGTTTGGGATTTGGGGAACTGGACTAACATCTGGTCGCGTTGGCAGAACTGAGGCTGAGGCTGAGATCTGTTCCCACAAATTCAGGAGAGGCTGCATTCCCTGGAACACTTCATGCGAAAAGGACGGGGTCCCACCTGGGCTGGGGCTCTGGGCTCGCTGTTTCTCTTGGAAGGAGAAATCTGGTGTTCTTGGGGAAGCCGCTCCACCCCCGGGGTCAAGGGGAGTTCATCTCATAACAAAGACCTCTGCTGAGCTCACCGTTCGCCTCACAATGAACTGGTTGGGAAGAGATTGATCCAGAGGTCTCGTCGAATATGGGAGATCAGCAAGGGCCATTTATGCTTTTTTAACAACCAACGAACACCTACTGAGTAAGAAGACTCCAACAGGAGTCACTGTTCTGTCCCAGTATTAGACCACCGGATGGGTCTGCAAACAAGCCCAAGTCTGTCAGCATCAAGTTGGGCCCACGTGCCACTGTGATTCAACGGGAGCCCCGTCTTAGACGTGTCTTCTCAGTTTGGGCCCAGGAAAGAACATTTTCCCAGAACACACTGCTCTGAGGAAGAGGAGGCCAATGAAGACGCTTCGACCGGGGACCACAAGCAACCAAAAGTGCGTCCACCCTGACAATGTCTTCCTCTAATCAAGTTTAGCTCTCCTGATGTCTGCATCTCAAAAAGGTCATCCTTGGGCACGCTGTTCCTTGTCATAACGGTCTCCATGGAAGCCCGTTGACTCCCGCAGCTCGAACAATAAGACGGGAAATTTAGGGAGCAATGAGGTTCCCTTAGAAGCCCTGGTTCCAAGCCACCAGCCACTCTGCGGGAGAAAGGTAAGGCTTCCTCCTCCTGAAAAGAGTGACGGCCGTGAAGACCCACCGCGGCAGGTCTACCTTCTCGAGAGGGTCGCCATGAGTGGAACTGAAGGATCTGTTCACTGTGAGACGGAAAGGGGAACAATTTTGAAAAGGAGGGAGAGAGCATGGTCGATTGACAGGGAAGAATGCAGCCAGGGTCACGGAACCACTCACGGAGCAACTGCGGAATGGCTGCGTGTTCTGCTGTGGCTCTGCTCAATAATCCACATCAGATCCATCGTTTTACCGAGGACCACCAGCGAGACATCCACAGCCTGATCACGGGAAGTCCAAGGGCCCTGTTGAGTTCATCTCCTTGGCTTGGGGACCTTCTGTGAAACTTTCATCAGGAAGTCTCGGTGGTCCCGGGGATCGGGGAGGCCAGGGAACAAAGCACAGCGGACCCGAGTGGGAGCGCTCAATTGCAATACAGCTTCTTAGGCTACGGTGAGGGGAAATGGACTTAATGAAATCATTAGAGACCTAAAGGCCAGACGGAGACAGAAGGGTGGGGGTAGGGGTGAGGAACAAAAGGAAGAGGGGGTTAAAAAAATACAATAAAATAAGACCATCAAGCCTGCACCTGGAGCACTAGTTTCTGGAAATCCAATTTGCACATAGAGAGTGGATGGGGCCTTAGTGCAGGGGCAGGGGCTGAGGCCTTGCAGCCAGCAGAGGCTCGTTGCCCGGGAGACAGTCTTCGCTTGGAAATGGCAAATAGGAAAATCGCAGGGGCTTAAGGGAGAAAGGAGAGACTGAGAAGGGGCTGGGGGGTGGGGTGGGCCCACTTAGGATGGTTGAAATCTTAGAAACCAGATGAGACCGGCTTGAAAGAAAGGTACTTAAAGGGACGAATACGGATTTAACTACTGTAGGTAAATAGGGAGGAGGGGGCTCTTTCAGGGCCCCCTGCTGCCCCACCCCCATCCTCGAGAGATTGCAGAGGAGGCGAGGTGGGGGTGGGGGGGTGGGAAGCAGAAGCCTCCAAGGGGTGAGTCCTGGGAGAGCCTCCAAGAGAAAGGATAGCACACACCCAGGTGGTGATGGGGAGGAACTGGTCAATGGGAAGTTGAGGCAAGAACAGATGGAGGGGCAAAGGGCCTCGGACACTTCGGCCAGGTGGTTTCCTGCTTTAGTCTGGATGCCCCTGGAAAGGTGACTGAGGGCTCTGGCGTGGCATTTGGGATGGGAGAGGTGACAGATGGAGAAAGGGTCCTACTGGAGTGGTCTGGGGTGGGAAGAGCCAGTGAGGCAGGTCAGAGGCCCTCTCCGGCAGCGGTTTCCAACCTTCCTGATGCCATCCACCGTGACCCTTCCACACGGTTCCTCCCAACCATCACGCTATCTTCATCGCTACTTCATCACCGTCATGTGGCTCCTGTTATGCTCGGGCGACCCCTGCGAAAGGGCCGCTCGACCCCCAAAGGGGTCACCACCCACAGGTTGAGAACCGCTGCCTTGGAGGAAGGAGCGAACCAGGAAACCCCCCGGGCACAGAGCTGCACCCAACAATCGGTCCCAAAGGAAGGAGGAATTGGAGCTAATGCAGCACGGGGAGTCCCAGCCAGCTGCCAAGCATAGCTGCTTTGTGCTTGGCAGGCCAGCAGCAGCAGCAGCACAGCAGCACCGCCAGGGGACAGGGTCAAAGGCAAATCCCCGGGAAGGGAGGGTAGTTAATGTTTGGGTCAGGTCCGGACCATGCAGACCCTTTCCCCAGCCTCTCAGAAGAACAGATGATCTGCTGGACTTGGCAGACCCTGCCTCCAGCATTCTGCGGAGCTTATCTCCTTGGGCCGGGTCCACACAGCCCCTTCCCCCAACTTCAAGACCTTGTATCTGCAGCACTAAAGGTCTCCTTCCCCTTATCAGTACCGCTCGTTGGGTCCCGGAACCCGCCCGGGAGCTCAAGACGCTTCCGCTCCCATCCCTTTCTCTGCCCTCCCTCCCCTCCCAGGATCTCTTTCCCTGCCCTCATAGAGCCGCTCTTAACTTCATGCCCTTTGTCTGGATCCTACCTTCATTCCATGCCTCCGCTTCCACCTCTCAGTTACCTGTACTGAAAAGCCACGAGGGTAATCACGGCGGGTGTGTGAGAACCAGCCTGCTCAACCTCGCCCTCCACGGCGACCCCCGGCGCTTAAGGCTGCCACGTGGCGGGGCTCCCTGACTCCCCAGGGCACCCTCGACAGGAGGCGAGATGACAAGACTCCTGAAAGGGGGCCACAAGAGGTCAAGTCTCCGTGACAGACACACGGTGGAAGAGAGTTTTAAACAAAGGAGCTCTGACGCTCAGAAAAGACAGGCGGACAGGACTGGTTTACTCCGGGGGGTCTTTGACGAGATTCAGAAGTCCTCCCTCCAGCTAGAACACTCTGGAAAACTCCACGCTTGGAAGAGGGGACTTAATGAGCCCCAAAGCCGAAAGCCAACAAAGATGACGGCCTCCCCCTCCCCCGCCCCACGGGCTTCATATCCTTAGGGGTCCAGAGCTGAGTGCCCCCCCGGAAATGGGAAAGAAACATTTCCAGCTTGCAGAGCCCAGGGAGTGAAGCAACAGGGCGATTCAGACTTCAAGAAGCAAAATGCATGCAGACTTCACTGGCTGGGGTCAGGGTACTAATGGAGGAGACTGTCAATGACTGTAATTTTCAGAGGTGTGAAGCCATAAATTGCACTGGGAGAGAGGCCTGCTATTAGGGTAGCACTCTCCGCTTTCCAGATGAAGCAGATGGAGGCGGTGGAATTGGCTAAAATGATCCCTGGGAAAAGAAAGAAAATTGCATATGAAGGATAAGAGGTCTTCTTCCGCCCACTCCTAAGAGGTGGGGCCCAAAGGCTTGGGCATCATCAGAATCTGGACCATTTTCAGAGAGGGGCCCCTTGGGCTGCTTGCTGTCTTCCAAATAACCCTGCCAACTGTTGCTAAGTTCCACTTGCTGGTTTGGCCTCCAGGCAATGGGCAGACCCTGGCCTGTGGGGGCCGGGACTACAGACAGGATGAAGAGAGGGGAGAAATGTGTTGGTTGCTCTGGAAACAGGCTCAGCTTTAGCAATGACAAAAGGCAAGCTAGGGAAGTAGCAGGGGCTGAGGGGAAAGGCTAGCAAGACCCCGTCCTCCTGCTTGATGCAGAGGTTGGAGTTGAAAACTAAGAGAGGCCCAAAGAAGCAGGAAATCCAAGTGTAAGGACCAGACATGTGAGTGAGTCAGAGGCAGATGACCACCAGAGACCAAGTCCCTCTAAGAGCTTTCTCTCTTCTTTGAAGGTGGGAGAGGGGTTGAGTTCTCAGCAGCCTTATTAAGATAAAACTTGTAAAATAGACCACAACTATTTAGACTATATCGTTTGATGAATTTCGAGGTGGGTGTATATCCCAGAAATCATCATGGTCAAGACAGTGAACTTGCTCCTCACTCTCAAGTTTCCTCCTGCTTCTTTGTAATCCATTTTCTCCCATCCATCGCCACCTCCGCCTCCCCCCCCTTCTGCATCTCCACCCCCCCCCACCGCCATCCATGATACGATTGTCTGTGACAATAGGTTTGCCCGTTCTAGAATTTTATATAAGTGTAAAGTTTTTTAAAAGATCCTCTTAAAGGACCCCAAGCCCCCTGCACTCTTTCACGGCTGGCCTCTTGAATTCGGCACGCTGCCTCTGCAATCCGTGCGGTTGTCCTGGTCATTTTCCCCTTTTACTGAGGCGTCAGTAGCATTCCATTGTGTGGAATCGACTAGATTGCCACCCGCTGTATTCATTCATTCTCCCCCTGTTTCCTCTATTGATTGGCATTTGGGTCACTCCCAATCTTTTGGCGATTGATAAATAAAGCTGTCCTGAACATGTGTGTGTAAAAAGCTTTGTGGGAACGTTATTTGTCTCGGGGAAATAGTGATGATGTGTTTGCTTTGCGTTGGATTTAAAACCTTCTTAAGAACGTTTGTGTCTGTCCTGAATGTGTCTTTTCTTGCTCGGTTCCGACTGCTCAGGAAGTCTGGTTTAACAAGATGCGTTGGAGTAAAGAGGTCTTCCTCTTCCATTTTTCTGAAAAAAAAGTATGTTTAACCTGTTGAACAGAATCCATCAGGAAAGCTTTCTTGGCTTGGAGTGTATTCTTGTTTGTTTGGGTGATGAGAAGGGAGGTTTTTCTTCCACAAAGTCAATGTCTTGCACGGATGAGTTTACCTGAGTGAACTTTGATAGTTTCTACCATGGTCAAATTGATTTTCCTTGGCATAGACAACAAACACCTTCTTAAGAGGATCTGTAGTGTCTGTTGGATCTATAGTGATAGCCCCTTACTCATTTCTGGTATTTTGGGTCTTCTTTCTGGTCAGTATGGACAGCAATTTATTAATCGCATTGACATTTTTGCAAAGAACCAGTTCTTAACCTTCTTCTGTCTCTGAGGCATGTTTTCAGGACCGTGGGAGCATTAAAGGTTAAGTGAACTCCATGTGGAGCAATGGTGACTGGGAATAGTCCGTTGTCCATTGTCCATCGGTCAAGAGTGCTGTCCGGCATTTCTGCCTTTAAATGGCCTCAATCATTGACACAACTTAAATCTGACACAGGGAGATGCCAGCAGCCCAAGATCGACAGCCACAAATGAGCATTTGTAATCTGAATGATGCTCACACGTCTGCCTCCCTCTGACAGGACTTGCTGATTTCAACCCATGATATAATTAAAGGAACTCGGGTCATCAAGGCAGTCTACTTGGACATAAACTTGCCAATCATCTGGGTACATGGGTCCCCAGGAGGATCAATAAGTCTAGACTAGTGTTTGAGTTCACAGCATGCCAGGTAATTCTCTCAAACTATTGGATCTCCCACAAGGTCCCTCTCTCTGTTAAGAACCAAAGGTCATAAAGATAAGCAAGAAAAAAAGTTTAAAAATACCATAATGAATACAAGAAGGGATATTTCAGTGATCCCAAACAGAAAGAAGGATAATGAGGAATTGTTACTGGTAGCTCTGTACTCAAAAGTTTAAAAACTTTCTCTATCGAAACTTACTGTAGACAGACTAGGTAAAGAAAAGCTTGATGCCCTGTATTTATTTTTTAATTGGATTTGTAGTGATCTGCCCCCACAACACATAAACAAACACATACACACATCACAAGATCTCACAAAAATACTCCTAGAATGAATAAACAGGATTTAAAAAGTTTGTAAAATATAAAATCCAATAGTTAAATAGATTCTTACAATAAACTAGCAATAAGCAACTAAAATGTACAGTTAACACACACATCTATAATAATATCACTGAGAAAGTACTCAGGTATAAATCTAACCAAATATATGCATGATCTATAGGTGGAAAACTGGAAAGCAATGATTAGAGAAATAAAGATCTAAATTTAAGGAGAAATGTACTATGTTCATAGATGGGAAAATCCAATTTTGTTAAGATGTCAGTTGTACCAAATATCTTCTATGGATTCAGTGCCATTCCAATCAAAATCCAGTTAACTTTTCGTAGATTTTAACAATCTTATTCTAAAAGTCATAGGGAAAGACGAAGTAATGAGAACACTCAAGCCATTCTGAAAAAAGGCGCATCACTTGATTTCAGATCTTATCATCAGCCAGTAAGCAGTTCCTCTTGAGTCACTGTAGCCAGAGTAACTATACCCATAGTCATCATTTGAAAATGCTCCCACGGTAAGCGTCAGGTTTTCAGTGGCTCCTTCTTCCAAAGCAGGGAGCTGCGGCCTTCTTTGTTGTCTGTTCTTAGTCCAGAAGCTTGGCTTAAACCTGTTCATTTTGGGTGACCCTGCTGGCATTTGAAGTATCAATGGCACAGCTTCCAGCATCACCGCCTCACACAAGTCACTACAAACAGACAGACAAGTGGCGATCACGGTTCCAAAGACAGGTGGCTCACCAGGGTGCTCAAACTATAGAACAATATCGTTGATAATGCACGTGTATAAAATTCCCAATGATCGCAATGACACATGGACACGGAACTGCCAGAAATTCCGGCTGCGTTCAATAGAAGGCATGGAACAAGGGAAACCATTGTGGAGGTCAGATGGACCTTGGCTTAAAGCAGAGTCCTACAAAGTCCTTAAAGAGAGTCCTATAAAGAGATCTCCTTGGGTTTCATTGACCATGCAAAGGCATTCAACTATGTGGACCATAGTAAACGTTGAATAAGCTTGAAAGGGAATTCCAGAAGACTTCATTATGGTCATTCGAACTTGTACATGGATCGAGAGCCAGTTGGGGGAACAGAACAAGGGAACACTGAATGGCTCCAAATCAGGAAAGGCGTCAGAGTTGTAGCCTCTCCCTGTACTCGTCCAATCAATATGTTGAGCAAATCATCAGAGAAGCCGGATCATACGAAGAAGAAAGCATGTGGCATCAGGATTGGAAGAAGGCCTACCAACGACCTGCGATGTGCAGATGACGCCACCTTGCTTGCTGAGAGTGAGGAGGCATTGAAGCGCTTGCCGATGAAGATTAAGGATTGCAGCCTTCGACGTGGATTGCAAGTCAATGTCAGGAAGTCTAAAATCATCACAAGCAGACCAACAGGTAGCATGATAAATGGGAAAAAAGGTTGAAGTTGTTAGGGATTTTGTCTCACAGGATCAGTGCTCAGAGAAGCAGCAGTCGAAAGATCAAAAAAATGTGTTGCATTAGGTAAATCTGATTTGAAAAACTCAAACATCCCTGATCCACCAAGCTTTGAGGACAGCATTTCCTCTTGGAGCAGCTGATGCGCAGAGAGGACCACAGGGTTGGCCTCACCATGAAACATGACATCCCCTTACTGGCTCACAGCACGACGGAGGGGTAGGGGTGGGGGTCAGTGCTGGAGACACAGTGTGGGAATTGTGCCTAGGCTGACCACCCCCAGCTCACCCCACCCCAGCGCCACCCACCAGGGCCTAACACACAGGGAGCACAACAGAGCAGCAAGAGGAGCGAAGCAACAAAATCCCTGAGGAATTCTGGAAAGAGATTTCGGATTGGGGGGCAGAGTTTGGCGCTGCATCAGACCTGATCAAAAAACATTCATAAGGGCCAGCAGATAGGCCTGGAACTACTCATAGGCTATCTTTTTGTTTTGGTTTTCTTCCTGTTTTCATGTCTCTCTATTTAAGATAGGCAGGATAAACAATCCTGAGGTGAAAACAAGCAGACTGACAATTCTGGTAGGGGACAGAGAAAAGGAAGGGGGAGGGAAGAGAGAGGAGGAAGTCAACAAACCCAGGGGCAAGGGAACAGCAAGAGATTTAAAATCACTGGCGAGGAGGTCATAGGATGGCTGGTGGGGTTCAATCAAGGGCAACGTAGCTGGGAGGAAGTACAGAGAGGCCGACTGGAGGTCGACCATGAGAGTGAGACACGTGGAAAGTAAAAGGAAATAGAGGAAAGAACTAGGAGGCAAAAGACATTTATAGAGGTGTAAACATAACCATATATAAGTATATGAATGAATAGTGATAGGGATATAGGCCTATGTACATATATTCATAGATTAAGTGTTAAAGTAGCAGATGGACATTGGGCCTCTACTCAAGTCCTCCTTCAATGCAAGAACACTTTGCTTTAATAACCTAGCATTCTGTGATACTCAACTTCCTGTCATGATCCCTGAAGACAAAATGGGTGCATAAGTAAATGTGGTGAAGAAATCTGATGGTGCCTGGCTATCAAAATATATAACATCTGGGTTCTTAAAGGCTTGAAGTTAAACAAGCAGTCTTCTAGCAGGGAAGCAACAAAACCCACATGGAAGAAGCACACTAACCAGTGGGATCACGAGGTGTTGATAGGATCAGGTATCAGGCATCAGAAGACCCCAAACAAAAAACCATTTCTATGTGAATGAGGGGGGGTGGTGAAGTGGAGACCCAAACCCCATCTGTAGACAATTGGACATCCCCTCACAGAAGGGTCACAAGGAGGGGACTAGCCAGCCAGGGTGCAGCATAGCACTGATGAAGCACATAACATTTCTCTAGTTCTTTAATGCTTCTTCTCCCTCATTATCATGACCCAAGTTCAACCATACAGATCTTATTAGACCAGAGCATGTACATTGGTACAGATAAAAGCTCACAACACAAGGATTCCAGGACAGATAAACCCCTCAGGAACAATCACGAGAGTAGCAACACCATGAGTGTAGGGAGAAGATGGGGGAGAAATGGGAAACCGATGACAATAATTGTTGTACACCCCCCCCCCAGGAGACAAGCAACAGAAATATGGGTAAAGGGAAACAACAGATGGTGTTAAATATAAAAATAATTTATAAATTATCAAGAGTTCAGAAGGGTGGGAGGGTGCATGAGGGAGGGGGGAAAAGGAGGAGCTGATACCAAGGGCTCAAGGAGAATGAAAATATTTTGACTGTGATGATGGCAATATATGTACAAATGTGCTTGACACAATGGATGTACAGATTGTTATAGGAGCTGTAAGAGCCCTTAATAAAATAATTTTTAAAAAAACAAGTAATAGCAAAGCTACAAAAGACATGAAGCAAATCCTAATGAAACAGATATCATTCAAAAGAAAAGCAGACAAGTGTTCTCTTGTAGTTACCACACTTCAAAGAAATCAGCAAAAGAAACTAATAGGTAGGTCCAATTATCTTAGGAAATCAGCACTACTAACCAAATGGACCTAAGTGATGCTTGCAGAAAACTAAGAAAGATTGCCAGTGTGAGGCCCCCAATGTCTCCAAGGGGAAAGGTTACTTAGAGATTACAGGCAAGAAAACCCAAGAGGGCACTTGTGCCCTGTCACATGCGGTCACTAAGAGTCAGAATCCACCTAACAAAACCTCCTGACCATTTAAGCACGTCCATTCCTTTCAAATGCATGTGGTACATTCACCACAATAAACCATAGGCTAAGTCATAGAACAACTTTCCATCAATATAAAAGAATGGAGATCACAGCATATATATTCTCTATAGCCACCGAACTAACAAGCTAGAACCCCATATGTTTTCTGTTCTAACAACTCCATAGTGATAGGGAGACCCTCCACACTGATGTGCAGATGTTACCAAGATTGTGATATGTTGGCCGGTGGGCAGTGGGCCCTGGGGTGGGTGGGGGGAGATGTCTCTGGGAGCAGGTCCAGAACAGAGAAGGAAGATCTGAGGTCAAGGACTAAAGGTTCCATCTTCCGACACTAGAAAGAGAAGAATGAAATCAGTCCAGAACACACAAAAGAAAACAAATATTTCCTACAAAAGCAGAAACTAACCCAAGAGGAAGCAGATGCATAAAGGGGAAAGGGGAGGAGTTTCTTTGAAAGGATCAACACAATTGGCAGCCCCTACCGACATTGATCAAGCAAGAAAGAGAAACCAAAGGTCACCGGTCTCGGGAATGAAGGGAGATTATTCCACAGACCCTACAGATAGTGAAAGGAAAAGAAAATACCAGGAGAAAGTTTCAACCACAGATTGAACTTAGGTGAAATGAAAGAATTTATTGAAAGACGTAACTTTTAACAACCTATAAAATAACAACCACCCCAAATGCAAGTCTTCACAAGCTGTAGCTCAGAAAAAGACTTCATATCCAGAATACATAAATATGAAGAACACTTAGAATTCAATCAGAAAGCAAACTGCCAATTTGAAAAATGGACAGAGGGTTTGAAGGGTGCGTCACAAAACAAGATGCACGATTAGCCAATAAGCACATGAGAACATGGACAGCGTTGCTATTGATCAGGGAAATCCAAGTGAACACCTCGATGATTGACTTCTACATCCTCACCAGGATAACGACAAGTTAAAAGACAAACGCTTCTAAACATTGGAGAAAAGGCAAAGAAATTGAGCTTCTCATAGAGTACAAATCAGTACATAAAACAGTACCACCACTTTAGAAAACAATTCGGCAGTGGTTTAGTAAGTTACACAAACATTTATCATATAACTTGACAATCCCATTCCGCTCGGCCCAAGACAAAGCAACCCAACGTCCACACACAGGCACAGCCGCTAAATTCATTAATAGCTTCGATCTGAAAGCCATCAAATGTAGCATCATCGGTGAAAGGATGACATAGCCACACCCGGCAATAGAAGGGAACTGAGTATTAATGGGAGCATTGATGGCTACAGCAACATGAGTACATTTCAAAAAGCATGATGAGCACAAATAACTGAATCTTAGAAAGGCTGCTCTCATCTAGAGGGGCAGATTTAAAATCTGTAGTGGGCAGATCAGTGATGGGTAGCGACTAAACCAGACCAAACTCACTGCTAGCAAGTCAGTTCTGACTCAAGATGACCTTAGAGGCCAGAACAGAACTGCCCATTTCTGGGATGTCAAGTCTTTACAGGAGTAGAAACTCTCGGCTTTCCCCTGCCAGGACAGCTGAGAGATTTGAATCGCTGACGTTGTGGTTACCAGCTTAGTACATAGTCACGAGGGTAATACTTCTAGGGTGAGACAGGTATGTTTACATAAGCATAATGGTTTGTCAAAATCCATAGCACTGTACGCTTTAAAAGGGTGAACCTATCATACGTATAATATATCTTTATACATTTTTAGTGTGCAATAATCGACCCACAATTGATGGAATACCCATTGAAATGTTTCAAAAAGCTGAAGAAGCCCTGGAAACACAGGTCTATGGCAGGAAATCTGGAAGACAGCCACCTGGTCAACTGACCGGAAGAGATCCACACTTGTTCCCATCCCAAAGGAAGGCGACCCAACAGAATGCTCGAACTACAGAGCAATATCACTGATACCATGCACATGGGACATTTTGCTTACGATCATGCAGCCTCGGGCGCAGCAGTGCCTTGACAGGGAACTGCCAGAGGTTCAGGCTGGATTCAGTAGGGGACGTAGAACAAGGAATCTCCTTGCTGGTGTCCGGTGGATCTTGACTCAAAGCAGAGACTACCAGCAAGATATTCACTTGTGCTTCATTGACTATGCAAAGGGATGCGACCGAATGAACATTAGTAAATTGTGGATAGCATTGAGAAGAATGGTGTATTAGACAGGGTTCTCTAAAGGAAACGAAACCAGGATACTAATAATTCTCTCCATAGATTTATATAGATAGAAAGATCTCTAACATAAGAAATAAACAATTGGGCTGAGCCCCGGTGGTGTAGTGGTTGTGCGCGGGACTGCGGCCCACTGGGACGGAGGTTCAATTCCAGCAGTGGGGCTGGGCCTCCTACTCCCACCGCCGGAGAGCAGTGATGCCCCCCCCCCAAAAAAAGAAATAAACAATTAACTAATCTATAAAGCAGTACAAATGGCTCAGTGCAAGTCACTTGCATGAGACAGCTAGTAGACTGGCAATCTTTTGAGTCTTGAGGGCCGCCGAGTAGTTCTCTGTAAAGTTCAGGCTAGCCAGCCACAAGCAGCAAATGGCAAAGCAGGTCACCAACAGTCAGCCAGATGACAGAGTCCAACAGTCCCCAGCTCACGAGATGTATATTCCAGGAGCGTAGCGAAGCAAGGCTTGAAGGAGCCTCCACTCACAGCAACACAGTCCACAGATTAGGTGTCCCACAAGTAGTGGAGCTTGGAGATCCAAGCACAGGTCATACAAGGCAACTGGCAGGTCTGAAGATGCAAGAGCAAGAGAGAAAGGGCCAGGCTCGCCATTTATATTTCCGCCCTTCAATGGATCTTGCATGTGTTCGTTGGCCATGTTGGCACAACAAGCCTACCTATCACAAATGGGACTTCCAGAACCCTTCAGTGTGCTTGTGCAGACCCTGTGCATGGATCGTGACGCAGTGGTCCAAACAGAACAAAGGAACACTGCATGGTTTCAAATCAGGAAAGGTGTGCCTCAGGGTTGTACCCTCTCACTGTCCTTGCTCAATCTATACACTGGGCAAATAACCTGAGAAGCCAGATGCCATGAAGAAAATTGCAGCATCACTATTGGAGAGAAGGCTGATTGACAGCCTACACTATTGCAGACGATGCAACCTGGGTTGCTGAAAATGAGGAATTGAAGCACTTGCTGACGAAGATGAAGGATCGTAGCCTTCAGGATGGATGACGATTCAGTCTATGAAAGACCAGACTCCTCACAGCTGGACCAATTTAGGCGGCGTCATGATAAACGGAGAAAAAGTCTTTGCCCCCGTGGAGCATATGCTGCCTCTGGTCCAGTGGTGGAGACTTTGGTTCTCTTGACCGTCAGTCACGAGGACGGCCAGATAATTTGCCATCCTGTTAACAGCAGGTGTAAACTAAGACTTTCTAAAGAAAATCAGAACCTAAGGGCCCTCTGCCACTTACCCTCCCATCCGAGGGTTCTGTTCCTCAACCCTAACTGGAGAGTCATCCCACCATCCCCATTCCTTGCTACCTTGCATATCAATGCAGACTGGCCGCTTATTTTAAAATCCTTATCGCTTGTCATTGCAAGTAAACGGGCAGTGACACTAGAAATAGCGGATAAAGGACAGTTTCCTAGCTTATAGTCCTTGATCTTCCAGTTTATATGGCCACACAAAGTCTCATGAGCTTTGAACTTCCATTTCTCTTTTACATATATATATAAAGTCACATCGTTGATGAAATCGTGTATGTGCTGTGGAAAGTGCCCTATGGACTAAGGCTGTTGAACATCTTTGCATGTGCTTATTGGCCATGTGTGCTATTTTCTTGGGACAAAATTTAATATGGATTTGAGAAGATTGAACATGCATGGAAAAGCTGTTTGTGTTTGAGAAATTTTAATTAAAAAACATGAAATTGGATATTAGAAATCAGAACATGGATTAAGTGGTACGCGATCCATATTCAAATGTCCCCAGATGATTCAAAAATGTTCTTTACGCTTGGTTTGCTCAAATGCATATTCAATCCAGGGTCAAGCGTTGTATCTGATTTTCACGTGCCTTCGTCTCTTTGGAAAGAGCCCGGGTCGGTCGTTGTCGTGGGCTCTAAATTGGGCGGGTAGCCACAAAGTCTCACCCACCAGCTGCTCTGCAAAAGAAAGAGGAGGCGGCACGCTGCCCCCACAACGACGTACAGCCGGGAGGCCCACAAGGGCGGCGCTACTCTGCCCTAACGTGCCTCTGTAACTTGATGGCAGAGGATTGGGGTGACTTTGAAGGTTTTTGAAAGGAGCTCGGGCGGGGCGGGGGGGTGTTACAAGTTGGGCTGCTAACCTCAAGGTCATTGTTTCAAATTCATTAGCCACTCTGAAGGAGAAGATGAGATGCCATGGATGACCCTGGATGGAATATGCATTGGGGCAAACCAGCCATAAAGAACATTATTGAAGCATCTGGGGACATCTGAATATGGAGGGAGTACACTTAATCCATGTTCGCATTTCCAGCTTCTTGAAAGACCATTGCCTTAAAAAGCCTCGGTTTTCTCTACTCTGCCCTACCGGGTTGCTACGGCAACAGTGAGGCCTGGATGGTTGCTTTGTACCTTGTTGACAAAGCCAGGTAAGTTGTCCTGCAGAGGACGGTACCCTCAGGATGGATCTAGTTGCTTTCTCGTGGTATGACCCAGTGCGGTCCTGCCTATCCTGTTTTTAGGTACAACGAAAGTCCTGTCGAAAGGCTCAGGAGTACTGGTGGTTCAGTGGGCTGTGTCTTGGGCTGCTCCCCGCAAGGTCAGCGGTTCAAAATCACCTGCTCCTCCTTGGGAGAAAAGATGAAGCTTTCTAGTCCCCTAAAGAGTTAGTCTCTGAACCCACAGTTGCAGGTCTAGTCCTTCCGGCAGGGTTACCATGTGTGGCAGTCATGTACTGTGTGTCAATTTCATGATTGGGAGTCTAGGGGTGGAGTCTGGCCTGTCAGTCTGAAGAGAGCCAATGAGGCCTCTGGGTGGGCATGGCTTTCTCCCGAGTATTCTGGGAAGTCTCGTGGTATTTCCCAATTGGAGGAGAGAGACTTGATTCAGTCTCTTGGAGTTGGTCTACCCACAAGACAAGATGGTGGCATGCTGATAGATCCTGAGTCCTGGAACCTGGAGGAGCCGGAGAAGAGGCCGCATGGGCTTGCCCTGATGGAGCCAGACCTCTGGGGCCAGAGAAGCCACAGAGAGACCCCTGCCAGCGCCGAGATGCTTCTATCACCAGTGGATACTGCTGATGGACCCTGAGCCCTGAACAAGAGCAACCATGGGGAGACCCCTGCCAGTGCCAGGATGCTTCTTCCCCAGCTGGCTACACAAGACTCTGCACCCACTGGCCTGTGATTGTCCTGGTGTCATGACATGTGTTTTGTGAATCAGAAGGAGACTTTAAAGACTGGGATCAGAAATATGGGCTAATGTTGGACTTATGACCTTGGACTGGGCTGGGTTGGGATGCTTTCTCAATGTTCCATTCCTCTTGTATATAAACCTCTCCCTTATACCCATATGCGTGTTTATGAATGTGTTTCTCTAGTCTATCCGGACTCACACACCAGGAGTCAGAACCAACCCAATGGCGGATAGTTTGGCTTTTGGTTTTGAAAGCCCCGATTGGCAGGTGGTGACAGCCTGACCTCTTCGCCGCACGTTTTTTGCTTTGGACTTTGCTCCTAGAGAACGACCAGCTTCCCAACAGTCATTCCGTGTGGCTTTTAAATACCCGCTTCAAGCACCTTCCCGGAATCACTCATTTCTTTCGAGTTTGCAAAGTGCTGTTTTTCTCATTGTGTCATTTCTTCGACATTTATTTTCTGGTATTCTCCCAGCAGAGCTGTTCATCATCAACTTGGGCAATTTGCTGACCTCAAATTATGAAACGAAGTGCCAGTTAGACAATGGGATGCTAATGAGTAGGGTCCATCTTCGTGATTACCAAGTCTCCCGTTGTTCCCTCCCACAGTGAGTAGGTTTCCCCACCTCCCTCTACCTTCCTGGGGGAGCCCTGGAGACATAGCCCTGGTTACATGTACAAAGTCAGGGCACCCCCCCCCCAGGCCCTACCCCCCCAAAGACAGGGTTTTCTACTCCTGTGGAGAGTTATAGCCTCACAATGGATGTGTGTGTGGATTCTGATAAGAGCTGTATGAGCCCCCAATAAAATGATTTTCAAAAAATAATAATTATTAAAAAGGTGTTTTAAAGAAAGTAAATGTCTAGAAAATAATGATGGCAGCCGATGGACAAATATCTTTGATACAGTCTGTGTACGGGCTGTTGTTATAAGAGCTGTACGAACCCCCCAATAAAATGATCTTTAAATTGAAACAAGCAAACAAAAAAGTGTTACCGTCTCAGAAACTCACAGGGGTAGGTTTTACCCTGTCCTAGACCGTCGTGATGAGTTGTAATTGACTGAGTTCAGATAGCTGCTTGACTCGTGGCTTTCTGTGACTCCTGACAGCCTCAAATGTATTCCTTTATCCCGGTGTTGACTTCTCCCCTTAGCTGACTTGGCTCCTAGAACTCAAAGCAGCGCATTAAGACAAAGGCCTCCCCTAAGAATGTCAAAATCGTTCCTTGAGGTCCAGGGGGGCCTACCCAAATGACCCCAGCATTCAGGCCGACAAGAGTCACCTGTCACGTAGAAGAGTATGGCCTCTTTCTTCCTTAACTGCTGTCCCAAGCCACCGTCAGAGTGAGCCCTCACCAACCTTGTCTCCATTCTAACCACACTCATTGGAAGCACTTCCCTTAACCCCGCATCACTGCCCTGGTGGAAGTAGGAAGCTCAGCCTTGCTCCTGGAGAGTCGCTGCTGGATTTGAACCGCCAACCCTGTGGGCCGCAGTCCCGCACACGACCACTACGCCACCAGGCCTCAGCCAACCCCGCACTTTTGAACATGCCGTGACACCTCAATTGTCAAATGGCTCCAAGTTTGAAGTCTCCACTCCTGGAACGGCAAAATTTGAGAACAACAGCAACAAACACACCCTGCTTGGTGTTCAGACCTTGACTCCATAATCAAACAGACAATCCGACTTCAAAGCAAAGAGGAGAACTGTGAGAACCACAATAGCATTAAAGAAATCAAGAAATGTGAACCAGGTTGCTGATTGTCTGAATTGGTGACTGAACACAACATGGCTAAGTTGACATTATCAACTTGGAGGGGCGGGGGCAGCGCATGTGATTAAGCGTATCTGAGACAGTGACGTGCCCCAGGGGGAAAAGTCTCCACAGGGAACTGATATGTGTAAATTGCGGGGCTCTGAAGCCAATGATTTGGTGTTCCATGACTTCTGATGGGGAAATAGATAATCAGTTCTTCAACTTTTCAGTGTTCGAACACGAATTTGGAACGGATTGAGTTCAACAAGTGAGATAGCATAGTCATTGCTAAAGAATAAACATCAAGGCAAAGACCCCCGGTATGGGAAGAGGAGAAGATCATGAATAAACGTCGGCTAAAGAGGGAGCCAGAGCTGAGGGTCCCGAATCCTTTTCGCCCCAGAGAAGAGGCTGATCAAAAGCAAAGTGGTCTTGAACCTGTAGGTGCTGTGGCCAGCGGGGGGGTTGGTCCTCGGTCCATGCTGACCGGGGGTGCCAACAAAGGGGAACAGGACCTTGCTTGGACGTTCTGGTGAGAGCTGGAAGAGCAAGCATTCCTGCAGCCCCTGGTGTGGGGGAATGGCCTGATGCATAAACCAGAACGCAGTGCATCCGTATACAAAGAGAGCCCTGCCTGCCAAAGGGACCAGATGTTCATGCTGACTGGTCAGCGCATTCTCTCCTGGTGGAAAATCTACACGGACTGCTAAATTATAATCAAGAGGTTGTTAGTGAGCATGAAATCCGAACAAAGGGAGGGAATTGGATGAGCTCGGTGACTTCCATGGGGATGGAGGGTGGACCGCATATTTGTGTCTGATGGCCACAAGACGACTCTTTCCCTTGTCAGGGCTGGAGACAGAATGACAAATGTTTGTTCTCTGGCTCCGCTTCTCCTCGCTCCCTGCAGACCACCCCCCTTCTGCTCACATAGTCTGTCTTCAGCTGTGAGGGCCAGGATTAGGTTACAGCCCTCCTTCACATTCCGTCATGCCTTGATTAGATTTCCAGGCGCAGCTACATCCTGTTTCTTGCGATGACATTTGCAGACATTGACCCACCACCATTGTGTGTGGATTTCCATCGCTCGGCCCTCACCGACTGCGGTTGGTTCTGAGTCTCCTACGCTACCACGGGCCCCCTCCATCCTGATACATGGCACAGCCGGGGTTGGGGAGGGGGGTGGGGGATGGGGGGAGGAAAACCACCGAGAGAGAAGATGAACGTGATTAGTTCTAAATCTTCTCATCTTTCGGGTTTCCCGCGTGTCTTCATGAAGACTGTCACAGAATTTCCTTCCTTTGAGAAATCTTTGTTAAGTACCAGCCTAATGCTAGCCATCACACCACACCACACCAAACTCATTGCCATTTTATCAGTTTCGACTCCTGGCGCTTCTATAGGATATGGCGGCACTTACCTATGGGTTTCCCAGACTGTAACTCTTCACAGGACCAGGGAAAGCCAGCGGTTTGAACCCCACTGGCTACTCCAAGGGAGAAAGACGAGGCTTTGTGCTCCCATAAAGAGTCACAGCCTCCGAAACCCCAAAGGACAGTCCTGCTTCATCCCGTGGGGGTCCCTGTGAGTCAGAATCAACACAGGAGAAGGGCTTCGGTTTTTCATCGTCATTTAGAACCTTTCCATGTTCTATTCTTATAAAACAATGGTTCCCCAGTAAACCTCTGTGGACCCAATCTTTGTGCCTGTCTCTGATCGCACCCTTCAGAGGAATCTTTTTTTTTAAAAAACGAAGAGTGGAAGCCTTCTCGGTGGCAGACTCCAACCCACTGGCCACTCCACAGGGGGACTGGGGCTGACCTGAAGCCCCCTCGCAGTGGTCTGGGAGCCAGAGGAGGTCAGAACGCTGGGGACTGCCTGTAGAGTCATCTCCGAGGACTTCGAGAACGCCATTCCGTTGTCTGCTCTCAAGGGGTGTGATACCATCTTATCTTCAAGATGCCTTTTGTGATGTTTCCTCCTGTTTCTGGCTGCCTTGGAAATGTATCTTCAGTATTCAGCCATTTGATTATGAGTCTGGGTATTTTTATTTGTCCTTGGCTTTGGTTTAAGGGGTTGTATTTGTCCAGTTTGGGCTTCTTGAACCTACTTTCTGGCTTCTCATCGATTTTGTAACATTCCTCCCTTTCTTTTAAAATATCCTTCGGCCCGTTCTCCTTCTCTTCGATAACACACCACCCCCCACCATTTCTCAATGTGCCACTGTTCTGGCCTCTGTGTTTTCTTTATTTTTTAAAATCATTTTATTGGGGGTTCTCACAACTCTTAGCACAATCCATCCATGCATCCATTGTATGCAAAGCACATTTGTACCTTGGATGTCATCATCATTCTCAAACCATCTACCTTCCACTTAAGCCCCTGGTATTGGCTCCTCCTTTTTCCACCCCCCCTCTGCGTCTCCCCGCCCTCTGTGTTTTCTTTATGATAAGTTTTCTTGCACTAACAACGCCAACTGCATGGATTCTTCGATCAGCAGAATCCAAATGATTGAGAATCTATTACAAGAATTCTTCATCTCTAATAGTTTTTTTCCCCATTCTCACGCTGCCTTAAAAAAAAAAAGTTTGACCTAGCTGCTGACATTTTCCATACACTCACGCATGTATTTGACCTTCCTCTGGATTTTTAAAAACCTTCATTGTTGTTATATGTATCTTTTTAATCTCTGTTGGATAGATTTCTCCCCTTGCTCAGATCAGGTTCTGTTGACAGGTTTATCTCTAGGCAAGAAGTTTCTCTAATTAAAAAAAAAATTTTTTTTCTTGTGCTGTTATAAACGTCCATACATGTTTTATACAGAAGCCACCAGAGACGGAGGCAAGTCTTATTTATTCCTGGAAACGGGCTCAGCTCTTCTTCAGCTTGCGTGTTCCTGGGGAAGGGTCGAATCAGTCTTGTCAGTAGGTGAGTGGGGTTTGTGACTGCTATCGCTACCCCCAGTGCCTCTGTCTTCAGATCCTTCCTCCACAGACATCCTTGGCCTTGTGCGTGGTGTGGGGAATGGATCGCAGGGATTGGGGTGTGTGTGTGTGTGTGTATGAATATTCTTGCAGTACCAACAGCTTTCAGCACACTGACAGCAGAGTGAGCTTCTCCTGCAGCCTTACCTCCCCCTCAGCAACAGGCTTGTGAGCTGGCTACATGTTGCGGGGTTGCGGCCATTCTGAGACCCAGGAGGGCCCCTGAAAGTAGGGGTACGGTTGCTCATGGTTCTATGCCAATCCCCGGTCTGAAGCCAGAGTGGGATGTATGGCAGTTGACTGCGCCAGGCTCCCATCTGAGCGATTAAGGGAGTTTGACTTGCCCTGGGAGGGCCCATCAGACCTCCTTTGGACCATGCTAAGAATTCCACCAAGCTCTCAGAAGGAGCTAAGTAACCAAGATTCCAATCTCTTAGGGTCACCAGAAATCCAGGTGTTTGTTGCCGTCCAAAGAAACCTTGAGAGATAGCCAGCTCTCCCCTGGGAGGGACTGCAGGGGTGGCTGAGTGGTAAGAGGCCCATCTTTGGGCCAAAGGCAAAGCCTTCGACTGGGGCCTGAGACTGAAGCAAGCCAAGATCGAGTTTCCCTTTTGAGGCTTCCCCTCCAGGTCCATTCTGAACCTTCCACATCCTCAACACAAACTCTCTCACAAAACCACTGCTACGTTATCCACTAGTGCCAAGAAGAATTCAGAAGGAGCCAGCTGAAATAATTCCTGTGCTTCCTCCTGTCTGCAGCACTTGGTCGAAAGGACTTAACATTTCTCCGACCCCCTTTGTGGTCCGTACATAATCTGGTGTCAATGTGAGACTTGAGAGGATTAAGCGTGAAGGGATGGAGGCTAGTCTGTCAATCGGGTCATAGCCCATGAGGCCTCTCTGTGGGCATGGCCTTCTCCTGAGAATACTGGGAACTCTGGTAGCTTTCCCTCTTTGGAGACAGGAAGCACTGCTCTCTCTCTGCTCACTGCCTGAGACAACACTCTACTGACAAGCCACATGGCACTATGCTGATAGACCCCCATGCCCTGGGAACTGGGGGAGCCACATAGGGACCCCTGCCAGTGCTGAGATGCTTATAACACCACTGGATCCAAAGACTTTTGACTCGCTAACCAATGATCATCAGGTATTCAGTGTCATTGCATGTGTTCTGAGAGTAAGAAGAGGACTTTATAGACTGATATCGTACATATGGACTACTATTGGACTTATGGTCTGGGACTGGACTGGGTTGGGATGCTTTCTTAATGTACGCTAATGACCCTTTATATAGAACTCTTACACTCATCTGAGTATCTATGAATTTTGCTTCTCTAGTCTACCCGGATAGGACACACCCTTTCTTTTGTACTTGGTCTGGCCTCCCTCCCTCCAACGGGCTTTTGATCTTGAGGCAGGGTGACCTGGAGCGGTCACCTGAATGGCAAGCCTTTCCCACAGGGTGCTCCCCGGCCCCCATCATCACGAGTCCCCTGCTTCCAGCACAGCCCCCTTTCTCCAGGCCCGAGGAAGTTGATCCTGGTGCTGTCGTGGGGAACACGGGAGGCTGTTCCCCAGAGGCCAAAAGTTCTGAGATTTCCACTCCTGTGAAGAGGTAGGGTCTCAGAACCCCCAGGGGCCATTCTATTCTGTCTTCTCAGCCCACCATGAGTCATGGGGACTGGATGGGAGTACTCTTCATTTGAGGAAGAACCTGATGGAACAAAGGCGGTTCCTTAGGCATCTGGAGGCCCCGGGTCCTTCCCTGAAAGGGACCCCATGTGGTGCAAGAGAGAGCGGAGGCCCAGATCTGAGAAGCGACCTGGGAAGGCAGGAAGCTGGGCTCAGACCAGGAAATCAGCCTGGAGCCCCGAGGTGAGAAAACGGAGAGCTCATTGGAGGGAGTGCCCCCCCACCCCGACAAAGCAAGAAGAAAGGGGGGGCGGAGAGGGGTGTTCAGGATGTGGAGGGTTCAGAAGGTTTTAGGTCAGAGGAGGGTCACCCTGTCTGGCGAAGATTGACGACTCGCAGGAGTCCCTCCAAACAAGCCTCCCTAAATCAAGCCACACTTCCCCGGGCGCAGCTCCCACCACAGAGGCAGACACAGAAAGCTTTCTCGAACGCGTACAGGGTTAAAAAGAAGACCTCAAACCCATGGAAAGTTCACGAGAGCCCTTCTAAGTTCACGAAAAATAAGATTAATCAGTGGAAGTAGGAACTTTGAGAGAAAGGAATCAGCGCCGCTTCTCTCACTAACAAAGCTCGAAGCTCTCCACAATCAAGACTCTGATTGCGAAGATCCCTCTCGAGTGCCCGGAGAGGCTTTTCTTGCCAAAGAACAGGGGAGCCGTGGCCCTGCGGAGGAGGGAGGAAGGGCGGGAATTCAGTCGCCGGTCTAAACCGGTCCAGACAAAGGCCATCCACAGGGTTCAGGCTCTGGATGGTTTTTCAGTGTGCGGCTGTTTCCTCCGAGAAAAATGTTGACTCTCGAAGTGGAAAATGAACCCAGGCTCCCTGAAGACAATCAGCCAAAATACACAAAAGTGGAGAGACTAAAACAATTGCCCCCTCTCCGTCTTTCTGAGGTGGTTTTCCTTTTCCATATCTTTCCCAGCTTTCCCTCTAATCTCCTCCCTGAAAATCAGTCCTATTGTTCACCAAGTTCTTCCCTGCCCTTTCAGAGTTCTCTGTCAGGAGGAGTTCTCCGTCGCCTAATTATACCTCGAAAGGTCCTGATTGGTTGTTCCATAATACCCTGCTCTCGAAGGACTGACATGTATCCCAATCACTTGCTTTTCATAAGGGAACCCGGTTGGTGGAGTGGGTTCCAGTTGGACTGCGAAGGTCCGCAGATGAGACTTTCTGACCTCGAAAAGACTGACAGTCTTGGAAGCCCAAAGGGACAGCTCTGCGCGGTCTCGTGCGTTGGCTGGCCGTGAATCAGAGCGGACTGGACGGCTGTGGGCTTGGGTTCGGATACCGACTCTCACGAACGGTCACACTTGAACCTCCAGGAACACACCACACTCACAACGTGTGGACACGCCAGTTTCCTGAATCACCAGTCCACACTGAACAGCACCATTTAAAAATAAAATCCTCGGACTAGTTTGCGAGCTGGAAAATGGAATCTGCCTGCTTTTCTTTGTTTGGGGAGATGAGTGTGTGTGTGTGTAGTGTAGATGTACATACACATATATAGGTATTTCTTTGATTTCCAGTTAAACATTTCTTCATATGTGTAGCAAACGATTCCTTCTAAAAAAAGTTTTATTGGCATATGATTCTCATATCCTGCAATTAAACAGTTCAATCATATTAAGAAGTTGTATAATGATCAACACAATTGTAGAGCATGCAGTTCCTCTTGTGCTCATTATTATCTGCTCCATTCCCCCCCCCAAAAAAAAACCCCACATATTTTTTAAAAAATGAAGTGTTACTTTCCGTCATTTACCTACGTTTCATATCGGGGGACAAGTACCGTCTTTTCATGTTGATCAAGTTCCCAAAGACACCCTAACGGGGAGCTCACGGTGTCATAAGAAGTGAGTTGAGGCCACAGGTGAAGGGGGAAAGGTGGTGTTTCTTCCAGCAGTCTCCCTCTGTCTGTGCTGCCCTTGGACTTCTGCCTCCGAATCAAAGAGAGGGTGTAAGCCAAGGTATTTCACTTGGCGTCCTTGGGAAAATCGAAACCCAAAAACCCAAAGGCAGTTTAGAACTGTCCCTTCAGGTTTCCAAGACTGCTACCTGCAAGGCTTGTGGTTCAAACCCACCGGAGGCTGCATGGGAGAAAGATGAGGCAATCTGCCCAATGAAAGATGTCACCCTTGGAGACCCCATGGGCCATTGCGCCTCTGCCCACAGGGTGGTGGGGAGTCAGAATCTGTTCCAAGGCGGTGAGTTCGCATTTTGTGTTTCGTTGGCTGAATCTGGGCTTGTTGAAATTCTGAGAGACCGGGGATCTTCCTGGTGCTAAAGGACTGGAGGGTGCAGGTAGAAGGGGGAGAATGAGGGTCAACAGACAGTGGTGGCAGGATCCAAGGTCTGGGAGGTTACGCACGAGCCCGGTGGCATCGTGGTTATGCACTGGGGGCTGTAAACTGCAAGGTCGGCAGTCTGAAACCACCAGCTGCTCCTAAGGAGAGAGATGAGGCTTTGTTGTTAGATGTCTTCCAGTCGGCTCCAGCCCGTAGTGACCTCATACACAGCAGAACAAAACACGGCCTGGTCCTGCGCTAGCCTTACAATTGTGCCTCTGCCCCGCATCCATTGTTCCCAAGGCACTGTGCCAATCCATCTCTTTGAGGCTGTGGCAGTCACGTACTCTGGTGCCAATGTGATTAAGAATGCAGGGGTGGAGTCTAGCCTGTCCATCTGGAGAGAGCCAATGAGACCTCTGGGTGGGCATGGCTTTCTTCCGAGAATTCTGGGAAGGCTCGCGGTATTTCCCAATTGGAGGAGAGAGACTTGATTCAAGTTCTTGGAGTCGGGTCTACCCACAAGACAAGATGGTGGCATACTGATAGATCCTGAGTCCTGAAACCTGGAGGAGAAGCCACATGGGCTTGCCCTGATAGAACCAGACCCCTGGGGCCGGAGAAGCCACAGAGACCCCTGCCAGCGCTGAGATGCTTCTACCGCCAATGGATACTGGTGGTGGACTCTGAGCCCTGGACTTGATGAACCATGGGGAGACCCCTTGCCAGCGCCCGGATGCTTCTACCCCAGCTGGATACACAAAACTCTGCACCCACTGGCCTGTGATTGTCCTGGTGTCATTGTACATGCTTCGTGAGTCAGGAAACTTTATAGACTGGTATCAGAAATGTGTGCTAATAGGACTTATGACCTTGGACTGGACTGGGATGCTTTCTCAATGTTCCATTCCTCTTGTATAGAACCCTTTCCCTTATATCCATACGTGTGTTTATGGATTTGTTTCTCTAGTCTACCCGGATGAACACAGAGGCCTTCTCCTCCTTCACTGTCCATCTACTATACCAAGCATGATGCCATTCTCCAGGAACTGGTCTTTCCGGACAACACGTCCAGCATATGTCAGGGGAAGCCTTCCATCCTTGCTTCTAAGGATGTACTTCTTCCAAGACCGATTGCTTTGTCTTTTTTTAGCAGTCTAGGGTACTTTCACTATTCGACTCAAATGCACTGAGGCCTTCTACTCTGCTCAGAAGTGATACTTGGAACCCCCCAGGAGCCGTCCTACTCCGATGGGGTGTCTAGGAGTAGGGGTCCCCCGAAGGACAAGAGTTTGGATTTTTGGTGGGAGGTCAAGCAGCGGTGAGTGACAGCATGATGAGTGGTCTAGGCCAAAGGTCGAGTTTTTGAAGTGCCCGAGAGTCCGGACATGCTGCCCCAGCATGTTGGCTGGGTCACCTGGCCCCAGACCCTATTATTTGTGAAGTATGGGGCCGGCGAAGGCCAACAGCCCAAGGCAACATTTATCCGCTCCTGGGAAAACAACTTAGGAGGAAAGGACAAAGGGTTATTGTGTGGTCCCTTCCCGTGTAAAAAGAAATCATAATTTTGATGGATTTGGTGGGACATTTCGGAGCCAAGTCCAACTGTGTGTGTAATTGTCTTGCAAAGGTGCTAGGACTTAATTTTCGGATCTGGAATAAGAACAGGTGGTGGCTGGTGGCAGGAGTCACAATGGTTTCCATGGCGATGGGGTTGCGTCTCAGTCGTCGGCCTCCCATCCTCCACCGTCCCCGCCGCCGCTTCCCTCCTAAGGTGCTTATTAAATATTTGTTAAGTGAATGAGCACTCACCGAATGGGGTGCGCGCCCGGCAATTAAAGCCCGCCGTTCTGGGGCTCGCCGGAAAAGCTTTTAAAAGGCAACAGTAATTATTGTATTTACGCTGGCGATTTTGAATAATTTGCATATTACCCTAACCTGAAAATCAGAAGCTACGCACTCCCCGTGCTGTCGACCCACCCCGTCCCATAGCGCGTTCTCTTTTGTGGCCGGAGGAGCCCAGATGGCTGATTTAAACGGCCTTCGAGGGGGAGAGGGGCACCGGGCCGGGTCCGCGGGGCGCGGCAGCTGGAACGTTTGGCTTCCCCGCGCCCCTCGCCCCCGCCCCTCCCCCGGCCCGCGCCCCTCGCCCCCCCAACCCCCGCTTCCCCGGCCCGCGCCCCTCTTCCCGCGCAAAAGCCGCCGCGCGGACCCGTCGCACAAAAGGCCGCGGCCGCGGGCGTCCCGCGTTGCCCCTGGCAACCGTCGAGCCGCGGTTCCCGCTCCCTGGACCCTGCGGCGGGCTAGCAAGCCGGGCGGCCATTGGCCGGCCTGCGAGGTCCGGCCAATCGGAGGGCAGGTTCTAGGGAGGCCGCCGAGCCGCGGGGACGGGGGGGTGTAGGAAGTGGGGTTAGAGGCCGCCGGCGAGGCTAGAACCCCGAGCGTGGTCGGTTGGAGGAACTATGTCTGTCCGGAGGCACATTGGGAAGCCAGAGGTGAGGGCCGGCGCCGGGCCCGAGAGCGGGCGGGGGCGGGCGCACCGGAAAAGGCGCCACGTGGGCGGGCAGAGCCCGCGGCGACTTCCGGAAGGCGGGAAGCCGGGCGTGGGGAGGGGGCCGGACGGACGGCCGGCGGAGGCGGGGCGCCCGGCCGGGCCCGGCCCCGATCGCCCGCACTTGCTCCCGCGCCGCGTCGCGCCCGGCGCCGCCCGTCGGGACGCCTGCCTTTCCCGCGGAGCGCTTCCGGTCACGGCGGAAGTGCACCAGGCACTGGAGCCGCTGGGCAGCCGCGGTCCTGCGGGTGGGCCTGTGGGAAGCGCGGGAAAAGGCGGACTGAGATAGGACATTCCTTTAACGGACCAGCAGGCCCTCCCCACCCGGGCGTTTGGGCTCTCGGAGCCCATCTGCAAGGAGCCCGGTGGCTTAGTGGTTATGCCCTGGGCTGGGATCCTCCAGGTCTGCGGTTCGAAGCCACTGCTTGCACCTTGGCAGAGAGACGAGGCTGCCCTGGCTCCTGGAGAGAGTGGGACGCCCAGGGGCCAGTTCTGTTCCATTGGGTCCTCCACCTTCCTGTTAGGGTGATCTCAGCCCCACTGGCCCGGTGTTTGGGCCCATTTCACTCAACAAGTACTCACTGACCCTCAAAACGGGAGACAAGATAAAGGGCTGTGCAGTCTTGAGGCCCGTGCAGGCGAGAGCCGACCTGATTAAATGGCACCAAGGGAAGGCAGCCTGTTAAGAAGAGAGGGGAGGAGACATGAAACATCAAGCCAGTGGCAAAATCCAGATAGTTCTCAGCTCTGTGCCCAAGACCGGGTTCTGCTGGTCACTGAAGGACAGAGTAGGGCTGTCCTAGCGTGTCCTAGGCCGTCATTCTCACAGGAGCATCGTCACTAGTCATTCTCCAGGAGCTGAAGCGTGGATTGGAACTGCTGACCTTTGGGTTAGGTGATGCACCCCCCCTCCCCTCATGGCCCCCTCCCATAAAGCTACGAGTCAGAATTGCAAAGCCACACGGCCATCCTCACGGGAGCCTCTGCCAAGGTCTTTCTCCCTAGGGTAAGCTGGTAGTTTCAAACCACCGACCGCTGGGCTTAGCCACCTAGTACTTCATCCTTGCATCTCCAGGTTCCTTTTGTTTTCCTGCAGGATTCAACAAAGGCATTCGTAGAAGGGCCTCTGTCCCTGGTAAAATCCTTAGCCTTTATAGCAACCCAATCCAACCAAAGTCTAGTGCCATGAAGCCCATTCTGACATACTGCAGCCCGGTAGGACAGAGAAGACCTGCCCGTTGGGGGGTTCCCGAGGGTCTCAGTCTTTAAAGGAGCAGACGGCCTCGTCTTTCTCCCAGGGAGCAACTGGGGCATTCACGCAGGACGTGTGAATCGTTTCAGATCCTGGTGGTTGAGGCTGTGCGGGAGAATGTCGTGGTCAACTAGCAAGGGCCACCATGAGAAGGGTGCCTGGTAGCCCCATGAGTTAGGAGACGGGCTGGTAACGACACACTCAGCATTCCTAAGCCCCAAGGCCAACGATGAAGCTCTTTAATCCCATAAGAACTACCGCCATGGAGACTCACAGGGGCCCGTCTACCCTGTCCTCTAGGGTCGCTGAGTGGGAGAATTGACTTGCCAGCAGTGTGTTTGGTTTTGTGGTTGGGTGGTGGAGCGGTAGGGGTAAGTGCTAGAAGTCTCGCCACCTAGGCATCCGTTCTTCCACGGACTTAACATACTCGGCGTCCTTCTTTCACACACACACACACGAAGCTATTGAAAAAGACTCTGGCTTGGCACACCTCAATCCTTAAAGGACCATCCTTGCTTTTCAGTTCTCTAAAGAGAGGTGCTGCACACGTAACCTCCTGCAATGCATCTTTTGATGTCTTGCGTGCTGCTTCCATGAGCATTCATTGTAGAGCCCAAGCAAGACCACATCCTTGGCGCCTCCTGCTCTCCAGTGGGGTAACCAGGACTCCCCGTCAACTTGACTGCCCCCAGGAGCAGCAGCACATATCTCAAGCCTTGACTGGGTAGGAGAAACTAAAGTGTGATTCATGACTTAGGTTTCTGGCTTGGTATGCTCACTGCTCGTTGGTGCTGGCCCCAAGAATGAGCTCCAGAAGATGGAGGAACTCCGGGGAGAGATGAAGGCGTCTAGGGAGAGAGGAGCAGGAATGCTCTGTGCCGTTCCGAGAGTATGCTCCAGGCAAAGATGCCCAGCTTCTGGGTTTGGTGAGACACGACCACCGGCAGCTTCTGGAGAGAGCGCTTCAGCAATCCACATTGCCCAACCTGTTAGCCACGGATACGAATGTGTCGATCCAACCCGGTTCTTTGCCCAGGAGTTGGGCCGGATGTGGAATCCGTGGCTGGAAGTCGCCAGCACATTGTCAGCCTGGCTTCCTGGTGGCTTCTCTGCCGTGACAGCCTCCCGGGTCAAACAGAGTGCCCGCAGTGTTGCTGTGGAGAAGCTCAAGCCGTCCTGCTCCTTTGTTTCTTGTCTGAACAAGAAGACACCCGGAAGGTGATGTGACACTGTGCTGTGAGTGCGTGTTTGCTCATCTGCTGGGCAGCTGGTGGGCCCCGGAGCTCAGGTCTTGCTCCCTGGGAACAACTTCTCGGCTCCCTCTGTGGTCAATTCCCCCTCTCCTGTGCCCTCCGCCTTCTCTGTGGCCAACTCATGATTTGGATCTCGCGCCCACGTGACCGGCTCCACATGGAGCCCCCTGAGAAATAGCTTTCAGCGTTCAAGTCTCCTACTGAGTTTTGAATTTCTTTAAGAGGTCGGTTTAATACTCCCATCTTCTTTAAAAAAAAAAAAAAAACAACAAAACTTGCCCGGTGAACTCGAGAGTTACCAGAAGTTGCGAGAACAGTTCCAAGAGGTCCTGTGGACTCTCTTCTCCACCCCGATCAGGTTCTCTGGCATCACGATCAGACGCAGACACAACGAGGGCGGATCCCAATTCGCAGGGACCCAATGAGGTGAGGGAGAACCGCGTTCCCTCGGAGATCTCAAGACTAGGTTTTTCTGGGAGTAGCAAGCCTCGTCTTTCTCCCTTGGGGGGGGGGGGGGGTTAGAACTGCTGACCTGATGGTTAGCAGCCCGAAGAAGAGCCCGCTGAACCATCAGGGCCCCTGTATGTAACTATCGTACAGATCGGAAGCAGGAAATGGGCCTCTGGACAGGGTGTGTGTGTAGTCTTCTGTAGGTGTGCGCAGCCACCCGCACTACCATCAAGGTGCAGAGTTGTCTGGGCGCTGCAGAGATCTCCCCATTCTGGCCACACCCACAGCCCTGGGCCCCTAGCCCCGCCATCCACATTAGTGGATGTGTTCTCCAGCACTTCGATGTCATCATTTCAGGAATATTGTATAAGTCATCCAATATGCGGCGATCAGAGATGGGCCTTTCTCATTCGGTATCACACCACTGGAGATACAGCCACATTATCTGCATCAGTCATTCATTGCCTCTAGGGCTGGGTCACAGTGCGCAGTAAGCCTGCACTACGGTTCTTTCAGCGTGCACCTATTGAAGGACATTCTGGTCGTCCCATTTCGGGCACAGTTCCAGTAAGATTATGCCTATTTGTGTGCAGGTGTTTGTGTGGGAATAAAGTCTCCACCTCTCTGGAATAGGTGCCTGGGAGTGCGATGGCCGGGTTGTCCGATAATGTGGGTGTTCTGTTTTTGAAATGATTTTATTTTCTGCCACACGCTTTTCCAGAACGGCTGGGCCCGTTCACAGCCCCGCCAACAGTGGACGAGGGATCCTGGTTTTGCATCTCCTTGGCAACATTTGGCACTGTTACTGCTTTGCGTTTTACTGCTTTCATTGGTGTGTCATGATATTTCATCGCGGCCATCATGCGTGTTGCCCTCGCTGGTAGTGGCACTACACATGTTTCCACGTGCCTGTTTGCCATCCGTATGTCCTCTCTGGTGAAACCTATCTTTTGCCCGCTTTCTAATAGGATTGTTCAGTGTTTTCGCTGCTGGGGCTCTCTGTATCTTAGATGTGAGTCCTTTGTCACACACGTGACTTGGCAGATACTTCTCCCAGTCAGTCGCTTGTCATCCTCTTCCCAGTATCTGTTAATGGTGCCTTTTAAGTTTAATTTCCAAAATAGTTAATATGTTTGTAATCTCTTTAGTGAGATACAATTCCTGGGCCATAAGCCATCATTTGAGACACTCGGTTCAGTGACTTGAGTACATTTACGGGGTTGCAGCCATCATTGTCATCATCCTTAGCCCATTTACATCACCCCCCAAAGGAACCCCGGACTCCTTAGCCGTTACCGCCTAAGCCCACCCACCCACTATAGCAACCCAGACGACAGGGCAGAGCTGTCCCTGTGCGTTTCCGAGACTAAATGGAAAGTGGACTAAGTGGAAAGTCTCATTGGTGTGGGTTTTTTTTCCCCACTAAGCTGCCTGGTGGTGACAAACTACTGACCTTATGGGGAGTGGCCCAACCCGCAACCATTACTCCACCAGGGCTCCGTCCCTTCTCCTTAGCCACCTCGAATCCTCTCTCCAGATCTGCATTTGCCAGTTCTGTACATTTCCTACCCTTGGGATCATCAGCTTGAGTCTGGCTTCTTTGACTCAACGTCACGTTGTCAAAATCCATCTTTGCTGCGTTACGTTTCTGAACTTCATTTCTTGTTATCACTCCATTGTATGGAGAGACTACTTACACTTCATTAGGCCCTTCACCCAGTGATGGACATTTAGCCAGGTTCCATTTGCCAGCTGTCACGAATAATGCATCTATGAATATCTGTGTCCCAAGTCGTGGTGGGGGTGTCTGTGCTTATTTCTCTGGTGATCATTTTTTCCAGTGGTTTTGCTGCCTGACTAATAGATTCTACTTTCTCCACATTGCTGAGTTTTCTTCCTCTCATTGACGGTGTCCTCAACTTTGCTTGCATATTCCGTCGTCCATTTTGAGCCAAGAGTCTCGCACCTTGGGGGCTTCGTGAGAGGGTGGTCTCACTGGACCGTGACTGAGGGGGCTCAGTCCCTTCAACCCTTCCCTCTCAGGCTAGACATCTCCCTGAGAGGGGGCTGCCCAGCGGAGTTGAACTCCTGGAGACCCCAGGGCTGCGAACTAGTCTCAGCACGAGGCGCTGTTCATTTAGTTAGCATCTCCGCCATGTCTGGACACCGTCCCGGTGCGGAAGCTCTTCTATTGAAGGGCTCTATTGAAGGGCATCTATTGAAGGGCTCCTGCTTCCCAAACAGTCTGCACAGTCTTGCTTTCAACCACTCTTTTCATACCCCACCCCATTTCCAGGGGTCCATAGGCCTATCCATTCCTCAGCCTTTGCCCCTTTGTTCTGGCTTCTGGTCTTCTTCAACCCCCAACCAAACCCCCTGCATCGAGTCGATGCCGATGCCGATGCCTAGCGGCCCTGTCCAAGAGGGCAGAACCGTAAGAATCTATGAAGCCTCGTCTTCCTCCCTTGGAGGCTGGTGGGTTTGAACTGTGACCTTGAGGTTAGCCACCCGCACTGTACCCCCTGGCCTCCGCCTGGCCTCCTAGGACACAGCCATCTTGGGCCCATCAAGCCATTTTCCCTTGTTGGTCTGCTTCCTAGCCGCCAGCAAACGGTTGCTGCCACCGCCGCCGCCCCCACTCTCTGTCGGCAGAGCTCGATGCTCTCAAAATAATATCCTTTTCCTGACGTCGCATTGAGGTTTGGGAGGGAGTGAAATTATATGCATTGTTCAATATGCCGTCTTCCCCCAGCAGACCATAATCTGTAATTATTTGGTTTGCGTGTTTGTGTTCTGGCATTTGTACAAGAACATCAGATAGCGACGCCGGCTTCATTGTCCCGCTGCCTGATATGTTCCATAAATATTGGGTGAATGAGAAAATGAGCGTCTTTCTGAAGCACAGAGAAGGCCGGGCGAGAGTTCACCGTTTGGAAACCAGAGGCCTCTACCAGCCCCTCGTGGCTACTGCTGAGTAGCTCAGAGCCAACTCCAGTGCCTACTGGTCTGGTGGCCAAGGAGAACTGCCCCCGGAGGGTTCTCTCAACTGCCATCTCTACAGAAACCGACAGCCAGGTCTCTCTCAAATGGCGTCTCACTCTGACAAGACAAACTCCCGCCCACGGAGTCCGTGGCGGCTCGTGGTGCCCCTATGGGGCAGGGCAGAACTGCCCCTGTGAGTGTCTGAGTCTGCCACGCTCTCTACTGAGTAAAAAGCGCCGTGAGGCATGGGCTAGGGTCTTAGACTGCAGGCCCACTCCTCCGCCAGAGCCTGCATGCGTTCAAACGGCCCCCTTGGGGACTAGCAGTGAGCTTTTAACTCCAAATCATACGGCCATCCAGTAGAGTCCTGGGGACTCGGTGTTTCAGTGGCTGTCCGAGGAGTCACCGCCTGCCCTCGGAGAGGCAGGGAGACCCAAACCCAGGAAATGGAGATGGACAAGGGTGAGGCTCTATAAAAGGATATCAGATGGTACACACGGATCCTGCCTGCGAAGGGCCGAAAGGTGACCTTGACATGTGCTACTTTCGGGGATCTCTGAAATCCTTGGCCACAAGGCCAGCCCCCGCAGCATGGCGGGCAGGGCCGCATAGTGCAAGGGATCCAGGCGGAAGGTGCAGACACCCAAGGTAGTTGTCCCTCCCCCCACCCCCATCCCAAACCAAGGCCTTAAGTAGGAAGGACGGGTGGTTCCCTAGGTGGATATTGGCTTGTAACAAATCACCTCCTAACTCTGTGGCCCACTACGGGGGGGTTATTGTTGTAGAGTTGGGCGATTCTCATTGGGGGTTCCTAAGCGGTTGCTAAAGGCTCAAGTTACCTTACTGATTTCTTTATTTGCATGCCGGGCCCCTGGCGCCATCTTTGGGCATCCGCTTTGGAAAGCTCACACCCTCGCACCCCCTTGGAACAGTCCGACTGTGCCCACACTGATGGCCAAGAGTTGGGGCCAACCAGAGGGCAGCCAACAGCAGAAGCCACAGTCATGAGACCAACTGGCCACCCCGCTCCCTTAAGGAAACCAAACGTGCACTGCCCTCGGGTGTCTTCCAGCTCTTAGGGACCCTGTTGGACCAATTGCAGCACTGCTCTAACAGTGTCAGGTTTTCCAGACTGCGTCTGTGTGGAAACAGGCACCCTCCCCCTTCTCCCTTAGATCGGCTGGTGGGTTTGAACCGCTGAGCTTCCAGTTAGCTGAGGCAGTGCTTAACTCCCAGTGCCACCAGCTCCCTGCTAGCTTGATGGCATCTGCGGAGATCCTGTTTCCACACAAGGTCCAGTTACTGCAGGGATCTCGCCCCAGAGGTCAGGGCCACTTGCACCCTCCTTGTCGGCACCCCCAGCATTCCATGGGAGGTGTGCCAACCGCACGGTGTAAAGTGGGATCGGACACCTTAACTGTGGCCATCTTGAAAAGACCAGCTCAGGCAGGGGAAAAAGTCCAAGGTCTGGACAGCCGTGGGAAGAAGATAGGGCACGCGGCTTCTGGGGGGGATTTATAGCCTCAGAAATCCTGGGGCAGGATTTGGGGCAGTCGGTCCCGCCCTCTGGGGTCCCTGTGTGTCGGGATGGAGGGGGTGGCAGTAGGGAATGTGTTCCGAGGCGTCTACTAGATAAGTGTAGGGATGTATTCTCTCTCGACCCTCTCTGGAGACTTAAGACATTTTTTGAAAAGATAATTTTTGGTGCTCTCCAAGAGCCCGTTCTCCTGGGACAAAGATGAACCATGTCCACTTCCTGTGTCCTCCGGATGAACTTGATGGCCTGCTTTTTCTCCCATCTTCGTCTTCAGCATAGATCCGAGACTGCACCTTCCTCCCGTGCCCGGGGCCCCGGGCGCTTCCATGTTCTCCTTTCCTCTCCCCCACTGACCATTCCCCGCAGTCTCTCTTCTCTTCAGTCATCTTTCCCATGAAACTTAGCCCAATCTCTGCTTTCTGGGAAACAAAACAACACATTGGTTCATCTCTTAGCAGTCATCCCGAGGGAAGAAAAACACCTCTGGTCCTTTCCCACCCCCCAAGCTGCCGTTTTTGCTCCAGCCCGGCTTTTAGCAAGGGTACCAACAGTGCCCGCCATGCCAGAGCCAAGTGCACGCTCTGCCCTGCCCTCCTGTACTTGACTCTTGGCAGCGCTGGTGACCACTGACCGCTCGCTTCTTGAAACGCTCTTCTTTCACTTTGACCCCCTCCCCCACCTTCTTACAGGCCCTCAATTTTGAGTCTCATCCTCAGACTCTTAGGCACTTGACCATGATTTCACCTACTGCCGATAAGCGGGCAATTCCCACCCACTCCCACCCCAGACCGCTGTCCTGAGACCCCCGGACCCAGGTA
>PVJH01006109.1:68744-105228 GCA_004026705.1 Nesogale talazaci
AAACAGCTCTTTCACGGGCCGCCATTCCATCCTGTTTATGCAATTAAAAGAAAGCCAGGCAGTCAGTAGGTCAAGACCAACCACACACCACACCAAGCAAGAATTTCAAGGGGAAAAAGTCCACCCCTTCTATAAAATCTATAACTGCCCGTGGCCTGTGGGAACCAGAAAGTCAGGGCCAAGCTCGCAGATGAAAACGGAAACTGGGGAAAGAAACAAGACCTTTTTTTTCTTTCTTCTCAGACAGATGACTTTCTCATTAGTCGGGGTGAGGGACGAGCGGGCGGAAGGGCTGTGGGGGCCCAGCTTCCCCACCCGCCCCCCTCCTCAGCCCGCTCCACCACACCTGGCCTCCAGGGACCCCCCCCCCCCCTCACAGCTCAGCTATGCCGGCTTTAGGTGTGGACAAATCCCCTCGGTTCAGCAGAGACCGGCCTGGAATTTCTCAAAAGAAGCTCTGCTCGGAAACTGGTGGGAAAACAAAGCAGCAGTAAAAAACAGGAAATGAGAATATAGGAATAGTGAGGGGGGCGCGTGGGAAGGCAGGGAACAGGCAGCAGCCGGCCCCAGCCCTAAGACCGGGGGTCCTTGACCTCCATCACACCACCACCCTTCCATCCAGCTCCTCAGGGGTGGTCCCCCCAACCAGGCAGTGATTTTTCCTTGCTACTCATCGCTGTCCTTTTGCTAATGTTAGGAACCAGGCGACCCCTGTGAAAGGGTTCTTCAACCCCCCAAAAGAGTCACAACCAACCGCTGCCTAAGACAACTCAAGTCTGAGATGAGCTGTATGTGACTCAGTTTACCAGTCATCCGATCTGCCCCTTTTACATCTGTTGAGTTTAACTGGCTTGGCTTGTCCATCTATGTCCCCCTCTCTGCCCAAAAGCCCCTCTTTCAAGCTCTGAACATTTTCCTTGTCTCCTTGGAGGGGCTTCCATTGTTTCCAGGGGAGTTGGAGCGGAAGCTGGAGCTACGGATGCGTTCTCCTTGAGACCATGGTGACTGCAAGGGTGGGGAAAGGAGAGTCTCGACTTTTCTGGGAAGATCGATCCTTGGACATCATCTCGGGCCGGGCCCTGGGTGGAGTGTCGGGGCCTGGAGAACAGGTTTCCTCATCCAAGGAGAAGATGGTGGGAGTGTGTGGGCAGCACTCCATCCTCTCCATTGGATGGAGGGAGAGTCCTCTTCACACTGGGACCTCTCCGTCTCTCTCGTTTTTTTGGTGTGAAGAGCATCACTGGTCGTGGTGGGGCGACAGTTCTGTTTCTGTTTTTATGTCTGCTCTTTGCAAAATTAAAAACAGGTGCTTCCAGATTTTAAAAAATGCTACACCCCACCCCCCACTACTGATACCCAACCAAACTGGCTAACAGATATTTTATCTGTCCTTGATAAGTGGCCTATTGTTTTTTTAATACCTTCTGGGTCATTGTCAAAGGTGTTTTTCATGTGTAAATTACTCTTTCAATGCTCCCAAGAGGGCACGCTGTGGTTAATTGTGCTTTTGAGGGTAAGCGATAGAATTTTTGTTAAGTTTGGTGTTGTGTAAGGAACCCAGTAGTCACATGAATGCGACCCTCATTTTAGATCAGCGGTTCTCAATCTGTGGGTCGATTCCTACCAGGAGCAAAATGACAGTGATAAAGTCACAACGGAAAGAATTTTCTGGTCGGGGGTCACCAGCACATGAAGTGTGTGAAAGGGTCGCGGGCCTTATGAAGGTTGAAGACCACTGCCCTCGAGCTTCACGTATGAGGACTTCCACAGAGCTGCTACGTGCTAGATGGAGGGGGTGGCGGGGGGGAGAGAATACAAGGAGGAGGAAACTCTGGTCCCTACCTTCAAGGAAATCCTAGACTAGGAAAGAAGACAGAAGTGCAACAATGGGACAGGATGCGGGTCCTGTGGGGCCTAGGGAGAGGAAGTGTCTCATTCCACCACTGCAGCCCTACAGAGGAAAGGCGCGGGCGGGTGCACGGACGTGTGGAGAGAGGCATTCTGTGCAGCTGCCTGCCAAGACTGGTGGGACACAGCTTGGGGACTTCAGCCTGAGAACAGAAGATAAGGATGGAAAAGGCTTAGGGTCCGTGGCCAACTCCCTCCCAACCCCATCTCAACCCTTGGGGGCCCCCACACGTGTAGGGGAGATCTGCTTCTGGGGAGTGTTGCCCTTTCAGAAGCAGACCACCAGGCCAGTTAGCTCTGGATGGGAACCAATCACCAACTTTCTGGCCGTTCGTCAAGCCCTTAGAGGAACCCCTCCCCAGGGATGGGCTAGCCCTGCAACCACGGTCTCCTGTTCCACAGCCCCCCAGGATCGAACACACCAAGCTCCAAACTTACAGGCTAGCCAAAGGCCTGAGCAGAAGAGTGTGTGATGGTTCGGAACGCCAGGTCCGCCCGGGTCAGGTCCGGATGGCACGTGGGGCTCTTGCTAAGGTAGCTAGTGTCGGAAAATGGGCGTTCATTATGCATGGCTTTAGAAAAAAAAAAAATCGAGCAATCGGACAGGAAAGGATGGCACACTGCACATGCTCAAAGGTTCAGGTTTCTGGCCAGCCCTGCTCACCAAGGCCGGGTAGATGCAATTCAGCCAATGGGTCCACCAGGGTCATCAACCACACCTCCCTGAGGAAGAACTGAAAGCGCCAAGGGTTTGGCTCTGGTCACCTTTTCCCCCAGTGGCCGCTCTGCAGTGTAGTACAGCCGGGCTGCGGGCTGCATCCCCCTCTCTCTCGAGCAGCTTCCCAGGGGTGAGGGATCTCGTGGGTGCCCGTGTGAGCCTGAGACTTCTTTTAACCTTCATAAAACTCGCGTGGATCACAAACCAGGCTTGGGCTTAAATTCTTTTTCGCACGGAGCCAAGGACCGAGGTATATTTCTCCTCCCAAGAAACCTTACACTTTTGGGCCAGAGGTGGGTAGTATCCGGAAGAGATGGTCTAAGCCCACTGCCATCAAGTTGATTCTGACGGGTGGCATGGCCCTACAGGACACAGGAGGCCCTCCCATCGGGTCTCCAAGGCTGTAAATCTTGGTGGGGGCGGGTCCCTGCTGCTTTCTCCTGGGGAGTGGCCGGTGGATTCACACCACCAGCCTGGGGTTCCCAGCACACACTGGAAGCTGTGCGCCACGAGGGCTCCCTGGGGGCTGTGATGGTGCATTTTAGTGTCCCCATGTCTGCGCCAACTCCCCGAGGCGGAACGACAGAACTAGACCCTGCCTGTCCCCGAGCCACCCTCACCCTGGTCAAACGTTTGAGCCTGTGGTGGTGGCCATCTCGCTGACCCTCTGCCGAGCATGGCCTTTCTCCAGGGGCTGTCTCTCCCGACACATGTCCCACACAGGAGAAGACACCTGTGATCTCGACAGCTGTCCGAGGCAGAGGGAGGCCACTCGCACTGGGTTACGGCGCTGGCCTGCAGGCTGGGCGTTGCAGGGCGACTGGCCTTGCCTCGCGGAATGGAGAGGGTGCTGACAAAAACATCCCTCCACCTGTCTTGGAAACACTATAGCCGGACTGATCCCCAGAGGCCTTGTCCACATCGTCAGGAGAGGCCAGGCCCTGAAGAAGGGGGTCCTGCCCGGTAAAGTGCAGGAGCGAAAGAGGAAGGCCTGCGACGCGATGGAGGGACACAGTGGCTGCTGCTGTGGGCGCAGACCTAAGAACCATCGTGATGAAGGCACAGGACGGGGTGGGGGAGGCTGGGGGTGTTTCCTGGTGTTCTGCACAGGGGCGCAAGCAGGCAGAACCTGTGGGTTGGCACCCACGACAAGAGCTCCCCCCCCCCCCGGGGGGGGCGGGTAGTAGGGCTAGATGACTGGGGTGGCAAGAGCTTCTGAAACCCCTTCCTCCTCTGCCCCGGGTGACACTGTCGCCCACGGCCCGGTTTTCAAGTGTGGCGCATCGTGGCTACCCCCACCCTAACATTGGCCCAACTGACGGTGGACTTTTCGTCTTTTGTAGTATCTGACGAAAAGGATTCCACAGAACCCCAAGTACCAGCATGTCAAGTCGCGGCTGGACACGGGTGAGTAACGATGGGTCACCTCCACCGGTCTCTGAAAATCCGGTCGCCCCCTGGCTGGCTGGCTGGCTAACCTGCCGAAGGGCGCCTGGCTTCCATCACAGCCAAAAGTCTCTCCCCCATCTTGCTAGTCGATCTTTCGGGCCGCCCAGGACTTGTCTTGAAACGCTGCTTTTCAGACGCTCTGTCGAAATCTGCGTCCTTTTGCTTGCTTGTTCCTTGGCCCCAAGGCGCTGGCAGAGGAAGGGTGAGAAGTCTTATACACGGAGACGTGAAAACGGGCCTTGCAGACACGCGGGAGCCCCCACGTCCATCCACGAAAACGTGGAGGAGGTGCCCACGTGCGCCAGGCGGCCACCCACCACCCAGGTCGCCGTGAGCCACGTGCGCCCACATGGAGTGAGAACCATGGCTCTCCAATCCAAGAACGTGGATTCAAGTGCCAGCGGGCCCCTCCAGCGAGTTTCCAGGATACCCGACGCGATGGCGTGAGTGCTGCGGCCGTGACGGCGAGTGCGTGGGCCAGTGTGCGGCAGAGTGGGGCCAGAGACCGCTCACCGGGCTGGGCGATGGAGGTGCGGCCTGGGGACAGCCCGGCCGATTGTGTCCCCTTTCCTCCATGCAGAGCGCCAGCCTCTCAGAGGGAGCCCGCCCCGCCAGGCGCTTTCAATAACAAGGCAACAGCGGAGGGAAGTCAGGATATAGACACTTAAATCTCCTCATTCATTGGGCCGATGGCTTCCTCCCATGGCCTGCGCCATTGCTCCCCTCGGCCCCATGCGTTTCCTCGTCGCACATGGGCGGAAACATTTCAGATGAAACACACCAGCGGAGACCGGTCCTGGGGCCTGTGCTTCCGACGTTTTCCTGCCGTGCGGGACTCTGACCCCCCTGTGCGTCTCCCTGTGGCGAGGGCCGTGAAAAAATAACTTTAGAAGAGGAGGGGGACTTGCACGCAGGACAAGGGAGGTGCTGGTGCTGGTGGCCAGTGCCAGGTCCTGTGTCCTAGCTCAGGCTTCACTGCCCTACCTATCCCTCTCCCCCTGCTGCTTCAGCCCGCACTACCTCCAGTGCCTCCCCCAGACTGCACCCGGGACCCTCCCTTCTGGGGTAGGCTCTCCTGTGAGGTCAACAAGGAGCCCAGGTGGCACTGCTTGGTAAGCGTGGCACCGCTAACCTCAGGCTCAGCGGTTCAAAACCGGGTCTGAGACAGATGGAGGCTGGCTATGGCCAGAAGGTGTCACGAAGCCCCAGAAACCCTTTGTAGTGCTGTGGTGACTTGCAGGCGCCTTTTGCTTATCAGATTGTTCCAGCATCTATGAGTTCCCTGTGCGCCACTGTCAAAAATAAATTGAGCATGTCTATGTGAGTCTGTTTCTGTTTCTGATCTGTGTCTTGTCCCTTCACCAACACGTCATGATTACCGAAGCTGCGTAGTGAGTTGTGTACTGGAAATCAAGCCATCTCAGCCTGCCCACTTTTTATTTTCAGAATCGTTTTAGCTTTTAGAATTCTTCTGCTCCTGTATAAATTTTAGAATAGTCTTGTTTGCATTTATAAGTATACATATTCTGCTGAGATTTTTATCGGCGTTATGATAAATCTCGTATATAATTTGGGGGCAAATTGGCACCTTCTACTTGATGAACATGATCGTAGTGTATGATTTTCTTTTTATCCATACTGCTGAATAATACTCTAAGTTTTGCTAAAGATTTCAGTTTATGTTCATGAGGAATGTTGGGCTAGAGAGTCATTTTTTGGACTGTCTTTCATATCATTGTAACACTAGCATCCTACAATGACATGTGAAGTGTTTCCTTCTCTTCTGTTTTCTGGATAGAATCATATTGACTCAGTGTTAACTATTTTGTAAATGTTTGACAGATCTCTCCAGTGAAACCATCTGGGCCTGGAACTTCTTTTTTGAAAAATTCTAAATTTTGAGATTCAAAGTATTCTAGTAGTTACAGGACTAGTTACTGCTGTGTCCTGCTGTATGTAAGACCACTGTGAGCCGGACTGACTCAACAGAACAAAGCAGTAGGGCTCTTCACACGGTCTGTTTCATATCGAGCGTGCTAGTGTTTTTTGACGCATTGGTCCATTTTATCTAAGATGTCCAATTCATGTGTCGCGCTGCGTGTGCTGTTTCAGGGCCGGTGGTGGTAGCTCCTACGTCATCTTTGGAACTGTTACTTGTGCCCTTTTCTGGGTCATTCTTGCTAGCCCATTTCATCCAGACACCCGCCTTTGACCTCCTCTGTTCTTCTCTTTTGTTTTAGCTTTTTCCATTCGATCTTGTCCTTGCGCTCTTGCCCTTCCCTCCCTGCTGTTGTGTGGGGTTGACTTTGCGCTTCTTTTTCCGGCTTCTCGAGGCGGGAGCCCAGGCTCTGCACCAGAAAGCCCCCCTCCTCTTAAGTGTGTGCAGCTCGGCCGCTCACCTCCTCTCTCGAGCACCGCGTTAGCCGCGTCTCGCCGTGTCTTTCATTGTCATTCCGTTCCACGTGCTTTATCTATCCCCCGAGACTTGCTCTGTGACCCGAGAATAATTTAGACATGCCTTTAGGTGCCAAGTGTTTCAAGATTTTCTGCTATCTATCTTTTGGTCATCAGTTTCCGACTGGACACTGTCTGTTGTGGTTAGAGAACAACTCTGTATGATTCCAGTTTAAATGGAGATTGCTTTCCTTGCCCAGAATATGCCCGACCTTGGTGTGGGCTCTGTGGACATGGCGAGTAAGATCTTTGTGTGGTGAAGATACTGGTGAGCCCCCGCTGGCTGGCGAGGGTGTGAAATGCCCTCACAGACCTGCCGAGTTCCCTGTCTCACGTCTCCGGTCACCTCTGAGGTGCGGAGTGATGCCTCCACCTCTGATTTTGGATTTCTCCAGGGCCACTTTAGGTCTGCCGGGTCCTGCTTCACATCGGCTTACAGCTCCCTTGGCCGATGGAATGTGGCGCCTGGCGGAGTATTTCTAATCGCTCTGTCTCCTTGGCAAGCAGGCCCTTTTATCATTCTATGATGTCCTTCTCCGGCTCTCCGTCCGTTCGCACAAGTTGACTTTTTTGGGTGATGCTCATACAGGGACTCCTCCTTTCCTTCGCTGAATGCCAAGAAGGGCTACCTTTACTCATCTTTTCCTTCCACCGTTACACTGGAAGGCAAGGTTCCTGTGGACAACATGACCCAGACGCCCAGTCCCTGCCATCGGGGCATTTGGGCTTATTGCGAGGCGCTGGACGGAGTAGAACTGCCCCCGTGGACTGCGAGGCTATCAATCCGTGTGGAAGTAGGGAGCTGCTTTCCCCCCTCCTTCCAAGTGGCTGGTGGGTTTGAACCACTGACCTCCTGTGGTTAGCATCCCGCTGCATAGCCCACAGTGCCGCCCGCACTCCTTCTAGTTCGCTGTTTTGTGTCCGCCCCCAGTTTGGGTGCGGGGGTGGGACGGGGACAGGCAGACAGGAGCCATGAGGCCCGCTCAGTGGAGCTGCCAGTCCCTCACCACCCAGCTCACCCTTGCCAGTTCTTTACTGACCCGCCGTCCAGCATCTCCGTTTGGCTTTATTTCGACTTCATATGTCTTCTAATTGGTTACTTTTAAAACTTGAAAGCTACATCCTATACAATAAAATGCGTCCGCTTAAAGAATGCCATTCAGAGGCCTGGAGATTATTCTTAAACTGGGCTGGCTAACCAGGACGTTCCACCGCCTCAAACAGAACACCCAGGCCCATTAGCAGTCGGTCGCTCTCCTTCCTCCCTTCCGGGCCCTGGAAGCCACGGATCCGACGGCTTCCCCACTCTGGCTGCTGCCCATACACGGAGTCCCCTGACGCAGGGCCTCTGGGTTTGATTCCTGTCACCAAGCATCATGTTCTCGATGGACCATCCCTTTGGACTGCCACAGTAGATCATCTGAGTGAGCCAAGGATGCACAGGGATTAAAGCACCCAGCGGCCATCCATCAGGTCAACACCCGCCGTAGCAATCCGCTTTTGTGAAGAGTCGCAGTTTGGGAGACCCCATAGGGCCCCCCAGGGCCTCCTCGTGTCAGACTAGACTCTCTAGCAGTGGGCTTGGGGGCTGGTGGGGTTTTATAGGTAGTTTACGTTTTGTTTAGCCATCCATGGATCAGTGGATCGTGGGGCTGTTGTTGCTTTTATCCTTTGGGGACTATGATGAATAATGTGACCGTGAACATTTTGTACACAGTAGGTTTTCTGTTCTTTGGGGCGCAGGTATCCTCAGGAGTAGGGGTGCTGGTTCCTGCAGTCATTCTATAGTCAGTTTGTTGAGGACCTTGGGTCAGAATGCTTGGCTCCTCCAGGAGCTACGTGTATTTCGAGAACCAAGGGTTAGACTTCCAGGAACCCTGGCAGCCTGATAGGCTATGCGCAGTGACCCACTCACCACAAAATGAGGGGTTAGCACCCACCAGCTGCCTCACGGGAAACAGAGGGAGCTGCCCACTTCCTTAAAAATTCAAAGTGCTGGAGCCCCAAAGGGACGGTGCTACCTTGTCCTATGAAGCCACGAGGAATGGACTCAGCGACATTTTTGGCTTGGGGAAGATTCGCATTAGAGGGTCATCCAAAAATCTAAAGACCTTCAGCGCAATGAATTGACCCAGTGGCCACAATAGCGGGTGTCTAACATGTCCAGGGTGAGGACCAGGCAGCGTCCCTCTGGCACATGTGTCTTTCTGCATTGGGACTGGCCAGACACAGCTCACAGCAGCAGGGTTAGACCAGCTAGCTCATGTGGTCACCGGCGATTTGATTTTGTGAGACGGGGCCCACAGTTTTCCAAAGCAGGGTCTCGCTCCGTTTTTCGTCCCCACAAGCGGAGTGGGAGGGAGCTGTACTCCACCCACCCTGACCAGCAGTTACTGCCCCTGCTGTTGAGGGTGCCATCATGCCCGCCTCAGTGGGGGGGGGGGGGTGCATCTCACTTGTAGTTTTGATGTGCATTTTCATGTACTTGGTGGCGTGTGTGGCTCTTCCTGGTGACGCACCTATTCAAGTCCCTCGTTTGCTTGCTTTGCTTTGTTTTGAATTGGCTTGTCTTTTTAACTGTTGCCTTACCAGCGTTCTTTTACCTAATCTGCATACTAGGCCCTGATCAGAAATATGATTGACAAATATTTTCTCCCGTTCTGTGGGTTGTTGGGGTTCTTTCTTCTTCACTGGAGGACTACGAAAAGCTCTTGGCTCTCATCTTCCTGGAAGCAGAAGTTCCCCAAACTAGTTTGATAATAGCTGCTAGAGGGCCCAAGGCATTCTTTGATTGCTGAAAATCTCAAGCATTTTAAAGGCAGCGTGGGAGAGAAGCCCTGTCGGTGGTGTTGATTCAAATCTAGAAATGATTTGAAAGCCAGCTGAGAGATTTTCCTCTTTGACAGGCGCTTTCCTGCTCGCCTGCGTGACGGACCTTGAGGACTTGGCGCAGGGGCCTGTGGGCTATGGGCCAAGATCCCGGACCCCTTCAGCCCTATGGGTGGTGCCCAGAGCCTTGGGCAGCCCAGTCCCCAGGGTTCTGTCACTTAGATGTCAGTATGAGAAGCCCTGGGTGAGAGAGCGCCCTGACTGCACTTTGGCCTGTGCCGGGTGTCTGAGGCCTGCCCTCAGAGCGGTGGAAGTGGGCACGGGGAGACATGAGCCTCCCCATCCTGGGCGAACGAGCTGGGTCTCTCCTCTGTTCTCACCAAAAAGCCACTCAGAGGAACTGACAGGAAATGGAGAAGTCCAGGATCTCTCCATGTAAATAGTCTCCGACCGCATTGTTCAAAGGGACCCTGGCTACAAGGTCAGCAGTTCGAAATCACCAGTCATTTGGGGGGGGGGGGAGAAGTGGGGAAAAAAGCAGAGGCTTTCTACTCAGGCCAAGATCGAGGCTCATAAACCACGGGAACACTTCTGCACTGTCCTGTGGGGTCGCATACAGCAAGTCTTTGAGAGTTCTTTACAGATGCTGCTAGTTTTTTTTCCCTGGGGAGCAGTGATAGTTTTGCCCCGGCCCTCTAGCTCCCCTTTCGAATGGACTCAAACTCCAACGTCAGGCCACTGCTAGCACCCCCAGAATGACTCTGCGCCTTGGCTGTCACTCCTGTACACCCCCAACCCCCCACCTGGGCCATCGGTGGCATCTGCCCTGAGGAAGCCTTGCTGGGGTGTGCCCAGACACCGCCACGGGCATCTCAGATGTTCCCCAGCACTGTCTGGGCTCCTGCTCTGCAGCCCCGAGGCTGGTCAGTGACGCCATCCAAACTGCAGGGCTCCCCCTGGATCAGCCCCTGCCAACTGGGCCTCACTGAGGGCCCCCTCCGACTCCCACACATTCCCCAGCTCCTCCTGCTCCTCCAGATGCCTCAGATGCTTTCCATGCAGCCCTTCCTAGCCTCGTGACGACCCTGGCCTCCCCTTATCTCCACACAAGCTGGTCACCGGCTTTCTGCTGCTGTTGCACATCCCGGGGCTTGAGCTGGGATCCTGGAGGAGACCGAGCCTGGCACAGTGGAGGGCCCTGTGCATGTTTCTTTGGGGCCTAAGTCTGTTTCTGGCATCCAGTGAAGACATGTTGCGGAAGACCATAACAGGCCAGGAACCATGATCCACACACACCGTTCCTTGAGCGTCACAAAGGGCCATTGTGCCCCCTTCTGAGCCAGGAGCGTAGAGGAGGGAGAGATGGAAGGGAAAGCAAACCCTGGAGTGGTCTCTTAGCAACCGAGTTCTCTCCTTATAAATCCTGCCCACCTTAGACCGCTGCTGCTCACAGCCATACGTTTCTCTCGCTGGCTCCGTATAAACCATGCTGCGGAATTCCAGGGGACGATGGGAAAGGCCTAACCCATGAGGCCCACCGTGCCGAGGGAGCTCCACCCGGCATTGCCGCACCGGGAGGCCGTGGAAGGGGGATGCGCATGGTGAGACCTGGCCGACTCCTGGCCAACTCACGTTGCCCCAGGCCCAGCGAGGGGGCTTTGACAAGATCATGGAAAACAGGGATGGAAAAAGAGCTTGGGATTCTTCCACACATGTTTCAAAGCCCCCTCCCTCGTCCAGGCCTCGGGGGCCTGCGTCGTGGGCCGGTGGCCCATCGCAGTGGCACTTTCGGTGTCTAAAGCAAACTGCACAGTGTCAGAAGAAGGAGCGTGTGAACCAATCAAGCTCCAAGTCCCTGGGGTGGCGGTGTACAATCTGAGCAGGGCCCTGTGTGGGCTCCTCCCCCAAGAGCTCTAACTTACGTGAGAGGTGCCCGGCAGCCCAGGGTGCAGGGCTTGGTGGCTACCAGAAAGGCCAAGGGTTCGAACCCACCGGCAGCCCCTGGGAGAAAAGGCCTGGTTCTCTGCTCACAGCCAGATCATGACCCAAGACTTCCTATGAGGCAGTCTAACTGCTGTGGAAGGCCCAGATGACTCAGAGCCAGCTCGATGGCACCCAACGCCAGCCCATGCCTGGCCACGGACAGGATCAACACAGACCCTACGTGCAAGTGGTTGTCACTTTCAGCCTCACGAGGCAGGTAAGACTTGCACGGAAAGAAAGCAGTGCACAGACAGATGCCTGGCCGAGTGGTGATCGGGGCGCTGTTAGAGTTCTGAGGGGGGAAAAGGTCACATCTGGTGGGTGATCTGTTAAGGTTATGGGGACAAGGCGACACCTGAGAGAACGGGGAAGACTAGCAGAGAATTGTCAAGTTTAGTAATTAAAGCCAGGGCCAAGAGTTTAAGCTCTCTTCAGGAAGCGCCGGGGAGTGCTGGCACCTGGTATCAAAGCCTTCCCTAGGACAGTGGATCGGGCACCAGTGCCCTGGCTGGCTGGCTTGGTTTTACGTCCTCTGAAACTCGGCTTGCAGGCTGTCATTAAAATGGCTTTGTTCTTGCGTCAAACAAAGATGTGTTCCTAGATTATCGAGCTGGAAGTTGGATGTGCTGTTTTCATAAAGATAATAAAGCCCTTAACAAGGTTGCCTATTGTTTTCCATACATAGCAAGTCCCGGGGGGCAGAGGGGATGTGTGATCCCGAGCCTGAAACGGTTCCCACCTCCTGCCATGAAGGAAGCAACACTTCCTACATGCTTACCTCCGGTGAGGTCGTCGTTCTCAAACGGCACATTCCGAGAAGCCAGATGTCTTGGGGAGCTGCATTAGAGATTGCTCTTGGTTTAGTCACGGACTTGCACGGTCACGGGATGGGTCCGTCCGTCTGTCCGTCTCTCCGTCCGTCTCCCTCCTCCTTGTTTCCTGCTGCTGCTGTCAGTGTTGATTCTGACTCACCGCGATCCCACCTGACAGAGTAGAAAGCCTTCCCAGGGCCTCCCACAGGGACATCTCCACCGGACCTGGTGTCCAGGCCGTTTTTGTCTCCTCCAGACCCACTGTGGGTGAGCTCAAACTGCTCCCTATTCAGTTGGCACTCGAGTGACCCAAGCCCAGCACCCACCTCACGGCCGGCCACCCCTGTGGGTTCCCGAGTAGAAAGCCCTGTCTCTCTCCCTCAGTTTCAAACTGTTGACCTCTTGGATGGCAACCCAGCGTGCCCCGACTAGACTGCCCCAAGAAAGCCTCTGTGGGGTCTTACAAGACGCAGCTACCCTAACTGTAGGCCACCCAGGGGAATATTTTCAGAATAGGATTATGAGAAGGTGGACCGTCTTCCCTCCGCCTGTGGAAGTGAACAGGGAGCCCCAGCCTCATCAGGGCGTGGGGCACTGGAGGGGGGAGAGGGGATCATGTGTCCAGAAAGAAGTGACACACACTCTTCTCTCGAAAGCTGGTCATATCTCAGGTCAGCTCCAGACCGTAGACTCTGGAAACCATCCTTGGTTCCACTCCTGTTGCACGGTGACCTGTGGGCCCCCTCCAAGGTGGCCGACGCGCGGCTTCAGAAGAGACCTCGTGAGCCACCTGGTTGGCAGTGGGCCCTCCTCCCAGGCCTGGTTCAGACAGGATAAGTCTGAAGAGGGATCCAAGAACCGACAGAGCCAAATGCTCCGTGGAGTCTCAGTCCATATCCACTCCCGGTAAAGATGTCTTAATAGCAAACAAGGCAAGTTGGTCCTTGCAAACAGATTTTGGGGTTTCTGAGCAAGGGTGTTCTTTCTCTGCCTCCAACCCCAAAGGCTAGAGCAGGCCTTGAAAGCATCTGCTCAGCCCAACCCATGAACGAGAAGCACTTCTTGTATCTGTCGCTTGGGCCAAATCCGACCAAGTCTTTTCAAGGCTTGAAAAGCTAGCAACACACTTTGACTAATGAGAGATTATTTTGAGTGTTTTCTTTTTGCTTCCCCTACCGTTTCAGGGCCAAATAGCTCATGCTGGGTTGGATTGAACCAAAATTGAAGCCTGCCAGTAAAATAATAATAATAATAATACTATGAAGCCCTGGCTGGAGAGCTAGAATTTCCTTCCCTTGGAAACCAGAATCACCCTGGCCCCATTCTAGTGCAGGAAGAAAACTGTCCAGCCCGCACTGGCCAGGACCTGGTGCTTTAGAACCAGGCCATAAACAGCAGGGGTGGGCCGCTCCCTGGGGTGGACAGCACTGCTCCTTCTCAGGAACTCAGATCCAAAGGGTCTCAGACTCTGTGGTCCGGATTAGGCTGCAGCTTCAGCAGTGACAGGCCGAGTGCAGGAGAGAGCCGGACCCCATCGGGACAAAGCCAGAGGGAGGGCTTGCTTGGGCAACCACAGGGGCATCCTCAAAGGACATGGCTTCCCGTCTCTATCCCCCCCCCACCCTACCCATGGCCTGCCTTCCCCACGGGGAGGTTACAGGACCATAAAAGAAGGAAACTTGGCCTGAAAAAGGAAAGAAAAAAAGCCCAGGAGACAGCCTCTATAACTTGTCGGTGTGTATCTGGTATGCAGCCCCTCAGGTGTCCCCGACCCTGGCCCTCACCACCTCACCTAGCCATGATGCTGTCTGACCCCAAACATGGCTGGCTGCTTGGCATCTCTTGCCCCTGAACAAGATGGGAAGGTTCAGGGAACACTTCTCTGTCTTATATTCACAGGGCGACTCCTTTTCTTCTCTTTAAAAACGGATCTAAAACCCTTGTTCTCGCTCTTAAGGAAAAAAAAAAAAGGTTATTCCCCCAGTGTGTCTACTGAGAGCCAGTTATGTCGCGACATTCTCTTACCTTGTCGTTCCTGATGCCAGTGGTTTCATAAGGAGGATGCCGTGAGGCCAAGGTTGAACGATGAGAGAGTCTTCATGGCACTCTTAGATACGGGCTGCCGTTCACCTTAAAAAACAGCTCTCCCCGCCCCCCAGACATTCGGCGTTTGGGCATTTGGAGGGGGGAGCGTATCTCGTTCTTAATGATGTATGTGCGTCCCGTTGCGCAGCCGTGACCACTCTCCACGTCTCACTTTCTCTCTCTCTTTCTCTCTCTCCCCAGGTAACAGTCTGACGAAGTACACGGAGAAGCTGGAGGAAATGAAAAAGAGTGAGTGAGGCTGGGGCGGGTGGGGGACAAATGGCACCCCATCGGGGCCGTGCTCTCTGCCGGGTGCTGATGAGCATCCCCAAGTGGGCCGATGGCTAACATGCAGGCAGGAGGGGGCCCGAGACCACGCTGACAGTGTGGCAGGCGGGTGGGAACTAGAGGCCACGGGGCCCGGAAGGAGCAGGTGGAAACCCTGCTGAGATTCTGACCTGCGGATCCTGGGACCTGCCAGACCCTGCTAAGCCCAGCCGCTGCTTTGGGGTGGGTTTCGACCCCGCCGTGTTGCCTGGGCGGCGATCGTCTCTCCCGAGCGGGTGGCAGGCCGCTCTTCAGAGCCGAGGGGCCGGTTCACGCGGCCAAGGGTCGGTCGTCACTGCTTACAAGCCATCGGGGCCACCCAGGCGCCTCCCCCAGATCTCGGGGTGGTAGGTGGCCGTGGGACCGGTTCTGACCCACAGTGACCCACTGCATCATAGTAGAAGCACTGCTGCCTCCGGGGCCCTCCTAGCGGCCAGTGAGCATGCCGCCCCGGCTCCTCTTTCTCACTGCCTTCCCTTTCACGTGACCAAGCGTGATGTCCTTTCCTCTCCCTGGCCAGGTCTCGCCCGACACCACGTCCAGAGGACATGCGAGACTGTTTCCCCACCCTCCTCTGTCAGGAGCATGACGGCCGCACTCCCTCTAGGAGAGACGGGCTGGTCCTCCTGGCAGTGCACAGGGGACTGTTGATGCTCTTCAATGCCCTAGGGGAGGGGGAGGTCGGCACGCGCGCACTGAGGGCGGGTGGAGTGGCCCTCCAGCTACGTGCTCCAACTCGGGCATTCTGTGCCATCGCGCTGAGCTCTCCCGGGTGCTTTCTGAGGGGCTCTTGTCTTTCCTGTCACCTTCTATGCTGGGAGAGGGTGACCCTGCTCCTCGTACGTCACACATCTCTCCAAGTAAACGCAGAGCGTGTTCGTGAAAGACTGAGAGGTGCCAGGGAGAAAGAGTGGGTCCTTGAAGGGGCATTTTGCATCATCAACCCACTGCAGGCTGGTTTTCTTCCCCTTGAAAACCACACTCCATTCCCTTCCTTCTTTCAAATGAGTCTTAGACAAGCTAGGCTACTAGTACCTGCACACAGAGCCAGAGTGGTTCTGAGCAGCACACATGGAGAGCAGAGTGCGAGGGGAAGCCCTGACTTGGGATCTCTGAGGGGACTGTGCACAAAGCTTCAGTCAGGGAACTCACTACTGGGAGGGAATCTTAGGAAAGAGGCCCTAGTGACTGGCAGCAGTTCAGGACCGACGCAGAAAACATGCTCTTGCGACAGAGGATTGCAAATCCAGCAGAGGCTGTGTTCTGTGTTGTTTTGCTTTTTTTTAAAGGAAGGGTGGGGGGAGTCCTTTTATTAACACAGCAGACCTTTTCATTTCAAAGGATGCGCTCTCTGTTCCTTTTGAATCACCCCCCTACTGGGAAACCCTGGACACCCAACATGAATTTAAAAGCAACCCTGTGCCCGCTTTGGTCTTCATTTTCCCTTCTTTCCCAGTGGTGAGGGGTAAAGCTAACGACATTAAAAAAAAAAATCAATCAATCATAAAATCACAGTATCTTCTCTCATGATCATGCGCTGTATATGGCAGAAGCATGTTTTAACCCATCAAGAGAGACCTCACATCTCGAGATACATATGGAAAGATAGCTACGCTCTAGAATGTAGAGATGTGCACCACATAGATGACCACATGGAATACGGTACGCTTCTCAGTGAAGCTCCGGGGGCTCACTCACCAACTCACGCTGCTGTCGCCCTGCATTCCTCCGAAAGCAGACAGCACTCGTCACCTCACCTCTCCCATCCAGAACCATGTCCCGTGCCAACGCCCGTGCTGCCCAGGTCATCAAAGCCCATTGGAGGCTTCTCTGACCAGGACAGCACAATGACTCTCAGACCTACGTGCCAAGTGGGGGCCATCTCCCCAGAGCGGCACATCAAGAGTGGAGTTCCTTCTTGACGTTGGGGGGCACCTCCCTCGGTAGCACCTGCAGCTCCCTTCCAGTCGGCCAGGAGACCCCCTCTCCAGGTCTCTCACTCTCTGGGCTAGATGCCCGACTAGAACGATGTGGGTGTCCCAGGGGGTAGGGGGAATCTACAGTTTGGGAAGCGCTCTCCTTCTGCAGCCCCACCTCTGCCGTGGGTGTTCTCTGGAGCCATTGGGGAGGAGGGCATTGTCTTGTCTCATGACACCCCAGGCCCACCCCTGCACTCGAGTTACCTGAGACTCCGTGTCTCTCTCTCTGAAATCCCAAGCCCATTCTCTGGCCTCTCTTGATCTGGCCTCTCCTGTGGGCCCAACTTCCCTTTGCTAATGACATGTTTCAACAGAACCCTGAAAACACAGGGGGAAACAAACCCCTTTGTAATCCGAATATTCCTTTCACCTCTGTCTGGGGGAAAGTAGACACTGTGCCCATTGACGGCTCACAAAGGCCATTCTTGGTTCCTGGTGGCTAGATGACGCTCGATGGACCGAGGGTGACCCATCCTGGATAGTCAGGCCTCTGTCCTTCCAGTAACTTGAGAGAGACAGACCGAGCCCCCAGACTTGCTGGAGAAGCAAAATTTGATAGCATATCTGAAACGAGGCGTATTTGTCTTCAGCACAGAGTTTGGGGAGCAGCCACAGCGGCAGAAGCTCCATCCTTAAAGCTGTTGGCTCTTGTGAGGACAGACGGGCAGAGCTTTCCAAGTCAGCCTTAAAAAAAAAAAATTATAAAATCTCAAGCTTAACCGTACGATACCGAGTTTGGCTTTTTTGTCCCCGGGGTAAAATGTCAGAAAGTCCTCAGGATGGCTGTCCTTCTAAACCAGAACCAGGTACGTGAACTTGAGGCTCCACTGGGCAGCTGGGGTTTGTTCTACAGCTTGTGCAGAGAACATAAAGAGTTGTCAATCTCGAGAAAACCGGTGTGTCACCTCTGGCGGGAGGGGGCTGGAACACGTACGTGCCACTGGTGCTCCAGAGGTGGGCGGTTGGAGAAGGCATCGTTCAAATGAAGTCCACTTCCCAGAGTGAGATCGACGGATGCTTGGCCTCCTGCAAATGACTTGAAAGCTGTTAATTGTTTCCATGCTTTGATCGATGGCCGTTTTCATGACATCAATAATGTTGGGTGGGCGAGTGGCCGGCCGTCGGGTGAAAGAAAGGCTGTGGTCCTTCAGTACCCCTGTGGAAGCCTCTGCTCCTCGGAGCTGGAGCCGCAGCCCAGCGGGTTCTCGGCCCCTCTTTCCTCGAAGTCTGTTACCTTGTTGTCTTTAGAAGAAGCTGTTCTCAGAGTCGTCCGGTAGGAATGGTCAGATGTTAGCCAGGTGGCTCTCTCTAAGCCCTTTCTGAGCAGGGCAGCCCAACATCTCTATGTGAGCGTCTTGGTCCTTTTACCCAAGGCTAGCTTTTAAAGGCATACAATTTCCCGGCCCTGTGTCTTAAGGGGCTTGGTAAATGAAGCTCATATGAGCCCACCAAGAGACCCCCCCCCCGGTCTGTGCAGGTGTTTGGTTTGGTTTTGCTTTTTGGGGGAAGGGGAGGGGAGGGACAGGGATAAGATTCATAATCCAGGTGTCAAAAAAAGTTTCTTTTTAATGCTTTCAACCCTTTGTTTCTGGAAGTCTTGGTTGATGAGACATTTGTGGTCTAAAGGCCCTAGATGTCCAACCACCCTTCAGCCATTTTGAAATCATGAGGCCATGTTGAAGGGGTCCTAGGAGAGAGGCAGGAGCAGGCCCGGGAGACCCACACTGGGAGACCCTCCATGGCCAGACGTCCTCCTGGGAGGCTGTCTCGGCACGTACCGCTGGGTGTCTTCCTCCCTGCGGTGACTTGGGCTCCAGCCTGCTTCATGGGACGTGGAGAATTGGGCAGCCCGTGCAGACAGACCCCCGGCCGACCTCTGTCTCAGCGCTCTAACGCTGCAGACCCAGGGCCCCTGCATCCCCCACGTGTCGCCCCGTAGAGACTGATGGGTTAGCCGATCCTTACCGGAGTTGGAGAGAAGCCGATAGCAGGCGGCCTTGAAGATGAAGCATAGCTTTGTTTCGGCTCTTTGACCCCAGGGAGGCGGGGGGCGGGCGGGAAGGGGGGACACATTCATCCTATGGCCCGCGTATGGTATGTGACCTCAGGAAGAGTAATGCTCTTTTTCCAGCTGGAGTCAGAACCGTGTGGTGTAAACATCCTGCCAACTGGGTGACCTGGGGGCCACTCCGCTTCCCGGGGTCTCCCCTCCTGGGTAACATGTCGCCACGTAGCCGTTCCCATTCATTTCTAAAAATGGACCCCGGGCAGCTGACAAATATGCAGACCATACAATAGGGTATCCGTAGGAGCAGCCTGGGAGAAAGACAATGGTGGTGTGGAATCAAGTCACTCCCTCCCCAAAGATGGCCTCTCCACGCCACCTTACAAGCAAAGGGGAAGGATGAGGAGACGTGCTAATAAAACCTACCACGCCTGGCATGCGATGTTGCCAGGAAGAGAAATTCCAGTCTGTGTAAAAACACATCGATAACTCGGGGGTGGGGGTGGGGGGAGAAATGCCGCAAGCAGCTTAATGATTAGAAAGAAGTCGTGGGTTATTAGCTTCAAGAAAGTGAAATAAGCCTAGAAAAACATTTACCCTCCCCTGTTTTACAGATTACAGATACAAAAAAGATGAGCTTTTCAAGAGACTTAAAGTTACGACCTTTGCCCAGCTGGTAAGTTCCCCGAGCCCCCACAGGAGTACAAAATGGTTCGTATGTGCGTGCCAGCCTTGCGACTGCCCGCTCCAGGATTGTTGACGGGGGTCCCCTGACTCCTGCTTTTCCCCCCAGGAGAAAGAGAGAGAGAAAGAGAGAGAGAGAGAGAGAGAGACTACACAGGGGTAGTATGAAACTTCCTTGCCAAGTAAAAAAGATAGTCTAGCTTTGATTATTCACCAAGCTTATGGTTTCCATTTATTTTCCCTCGGTTAGTTCGCTGAATATATTTAGAACCTAGAATTTGGGGTCTGGACATCTTTCTCTGTGGCAGCCGAGTGACCTCCCCTCTCATCTTTGCCTGAGCTCCCTTTGGGCAGGCCACTTTCCTCCATCATTTCCAGGTACGCACGAGGCGCGGTCATGTTACATCGTGGACAGGGCCCCTGAACAAGACTCGAATCCATGTGACTCGATTTGGATACTGGGTCTTGTGAGCCGAGTTATTTGCAAGGGCTCTAGTTATGGTGTTGACACAGAATGGCGAGTGCACCGTGGAAGAACAAACAGATCTAATTTTGGAAGAAATATCACCAGAACGCCCCTTAGGACCCGGAACAGGGCGTGAGGGCACTCTCTGGCTGCGGCATCTGCCACCCCGTCGATCGCCAGGGTTGATTCGGCTGGTCTGGCTGCCTGGGCTGTGTCCCCGTCCTCCCTCACCGCTCCCTGCGCGTCCCTCCCTAAGCTGCGCGCTCGGTTGAAAAGGACGACCTTCCCCCAGAGAAAGAGGACCGTCCTTCGGTCAGCGGCACACGAGTAGCTGCGCTGCCCCCCCCAGAACCTCCAGACAGGTCTCCAGGACCAGGAATGGAGACACCAGCGCCTAGAGAAGGACCTGGTACTTGGTAAAGGAGAGGCACGGTGAGAAGGAAGAGGGGCCTGGGCACAGCCGCTCAGCCGTGACGTTTGCGCGTGTTCCATTCTGTTTCAACTGACGCACCAGCAGCGCCTAGCAACAACCATGCTCTCCTAAAAATATGCAAAGTGCCCTGGCCTCCCTGTGCTATGAAGAGCTGCTGACGGGCGTCTCTGCCATGGCAGGTCACTGACGCCTTCCCAGGCAGTGTGCCGTGTGACGCGTGGACCAGAGCACATCCCAATGCGGTTTGAACCCCCACTCATATTTCTTCCCCCGTATTGGCCTTCTGGGCTTTTAAGTTAATTGTGTGATGCTTAACATGAAGCTTTTCTTCTGCAGTGGCTCTCTGCGGTGCAATTACTGTCCCCAGCAGAGTGAGGGGAGCGGAATGCAGCTTCCGGTTAGACACTGGCAGCTCTTCCAAACAAGGGATCTTTGGTGTTTGATGTCTCTGCACCTTTTCTAAAGCACAATATCGCCTCTGTTTAAATCTCTCTCTCTCTCTCTCTCTCTCTCTCTCTCTCTCTCTCTCTCTCTCTCTCATGCATGTGTGCATGCGCACGCACACACACGTTTACATGTTTTGCTTTTTTTTTTTTTAATTTCCTACCAGGTCATCCAGGTTGCTTCCCTGTCTGACCAAACCCTGGAAGTGACAGCTGAGGAGATTCAGAGGCTAGAAGGTAACAGGTTGGCCATGGAGGGTGTGGGGAAACCAGCCGAGCCACCGTTGGCAGGGAGGACCTGCCCGGGTGGTGGGGCTTGGGCGTGCAGAGCCGTAATTAAGTTGTTCCTCTCAGGGCAACGCTTGCCACTGGGCGGACTGTTCACCCTCCCTCTGTACAAGCCGGTACCTTCTGGGTTTCCGGCCCCAACGGGTGTCGCTGTGAATGCATTCACTCTGCGAACGACTTTTCCCCTTCAGGCATCGGTCGAGGCCTCCTTGGTGGCGCGGTGGTGAAGCGCTTGGCTGCTAACTGGAAAGTCAACCGTTTGAACCCAACGGCCACCCCGGGAGGGAAAGACAGGGCCGACCGCGTCACTAAGGGCTGCAGCCTGGGAAACTCTCAGAGGCAGTTCTCCTCTGTTCTGTTGGGTCACTCTGACCAGAACCAGCTCAAAGGATCAGCTTTTTGATGCACATACAAAGGAGCAGGGGGACTGACGATTCAGTTCTCTGCCAGCACCCAAAGGCCAGCAGTTCAAGCCCACCTGCGGCCCCACGACCTGGAGGTGTGCGTCCATAAAGATGGCAGCCAGAAACCCATCGAGCAGTCCTGCTCTGTGTGCTGGGTTTACCCTGGGTTGCAGTAGCTTTGACAGCACACAACACCAACCTAGGTAGACAGGTCACAGGATTTGGGGCCATGAGCCTACAAAGGGGAACAAAACACCTTTCTTTTCAAAGGAGCCCTAGTGGCATCGTGGGCTCGACCTTGAGCTGCTAGCCACCAGGTCAATGGTTCAAACCCCTCAGCTGCTCTGCAGGAGAAAGACAAGGCTAGCTGAAACTCAAAGGTCAGTTCTCCTCGTTCTTGTAGGCTTGCTGTGAGTTGGAACTGACTTGATAGAAGTGAGTTTAGGGAGTTTGGAGAGAGAGAGAGAGTAATGGGGACAGGAGCACAAAATGACTAATGCAGCAGCATTTATAATCATGGCGATGTGGACGGAAATTGTTGTTTTTGAGTGTATTTGCTAGGTACTTCATATAAACATGTAATATTTGAAAGAAGGGCTAGAAAGGAAGCATTGACATTTGGGACACACAGCTGTCAGATGTCATCCAAGGTGCCACCACCCGACACACACAGACAAAAGAAAAAGAGGAACTGCTGAAGGTCTGAATCTGGGACCCAGATCTCAGCCTCTCCAGGGACCAAATCCAGGGCCTTCCCACTGCCTTCTCCACCTGCTTTGGGAATTCTGGAATGTTCCCTCAGAGGAATGCCAGGCGCCTTGGAGTTCAGTGAAAGGGAAGGGATTCCAGTGAGAAGGTGAAGAACGAAGGTCTCTGTGAGAAGGGAACTTCTGAGCTGAGCCTTGGAGAGGGAGCAAGTGAAAGGTGTGTGTGTGTGTGTGTGTGTGTGTGTGTGTGTGTGTGTGCACACGCCCCTGCCTATTTGAGACAGGAGTCAATACTGGGTCGGAGATAAGGCCAGAAAGACAGATCCGCTCCAGATTCCCTTCCAACCCAGCGAATGGACTAGTGAAACCCTTGGTTGTCCTTTCCTGAAAAGGAGCCACAGAGGAAGGTGTCTATCTTCCCTGGCAGTGCCGGGCCATCGTCAATGCCCACTGTTCCCCTCGGGCATGGCTTTTGTCCTGCCCGATGTAGGCCAGGAACATGACTTCTGATTTCCAGACAAGGTTCTCAGGAAGTCTGCGCACCTGGGCTGCGAGGCCGCCGGGTTCCTGGGGCTGGTTTTGTCCGGGAGGATAAAGAGGATCTGAACAAGACAGGGGTTTCTCTAGGATGGCTGGCTCTTTGTCACGGAGATGATGGCGTCTCTGCACACCAGCACCCCCACTTTTTAACCTGGTTACAGAAGCACCCACACTCGGACCTTCCGCTCATTGTTGAGGGGACAGCACACGCATCTCAGAGCAAAGGGGGTGCTCAGAAGGCGGCCACCGTAATGCCTGAGAGGGGTCTGTCCGGAGCCCATTGTGACTCGGAACTCTCTGGGCAGCGTTGGCTGGACGTGGCTGGGCACAGGCCGGCGGGACTAGCAAAGAAGCAGATGTCGCAAAATGGTGGCACTTTTCTTCCTGATGGAAAAGTATATTTTAGTTGGTGATTTGGGGCAAATTTGACTGTCTATTTTCAACACATATAATCCCCTCCTTCCCCTCCCCCAAAATTTTAAAAACGTCTACATGTAGACCAGCGGTTCTCAACCTATGGGTTGCGACCCCCTTGGGTGGGATCAAAGACCCTTTCATGGGGGTCACTTAAGACCATCAGAAAACACATCAGTATTTCCCAGTATATAATTACATACTGTTTTGTGATAAATCACTATGCTTTAATTATCTTCAATTTGTAACAATGACAATACATCCCGCATATCAGATATCTACATGGCGATTCATAATGGTAAAATGACAGTGATGAAGTAGTGACGAAAATGACGTTATGGCTGTGGGGGGGGGGGGGAAAGGTCACCACAACATGAGGAACTGTACGGAAGGGTCAAGGCACTAGGAAGGTCGAGAACCACTGCTGTAGACAATTAGAAAAATGCCACAGAAGAAAAGAACAGAACATTGGAAATGGTTTGTAATCATGGTTGACTGAGGCTCCTCCTTTCGGCCCCCGCCCATCTCACACCCCACCCCCGTCAGTCTTATACTTCTGCACGCAGCCGTGGCTCCTGCATCCCGGGTTAAGATTGAGCGCGCCTACATCCATGTGTCATTGACTAGTCTGCAAAGGCCGGTCCATGGAGGCGGCCCTGCCATGTAGCGTCTCATCTTTCGACTTGCCTCGGCCTCACGATTATCCATTTGTTGAGCACGATGGGGTGCGCCCCCCCTTTCATCTTTTGCTGGTAACAAATAACATGGCAATGACTCAGGGATGCTTGTATGCTTGCCTGTGGGGCTCCTGGCCCCTGTTGCGGAGATGGTCAGCAGGTCGGACTTTTCTGACATCTTCCTGGGTGGTCGCGGCCACCCTGGGACCCTCCCCGACCCGTGTGAGCGCACCCGAGCCCCCCCTTCCAGCCGCCCGCCCTGTCAAGATTTGAGACACCGAGAGGCGTGCAGGCGGTTGCTGGCCACCCGGATGCGGGTTTCCTCCGTAGCCAGGGCGAGTCTTGCGTTGTGGGTCTACCTTCCTTCCTTCATTGGAGGGCCGGGCATGCCTTCACCCATCCCCCGGGCGGGATCCTCATTTTGTACCCTCTGATTTGCGAGCGCCCGTGTAATTAAGATACCTCCGTGCACAGTGGCAACGAGCACAGCCTCGGAAGTGAGCGAGACACCGTCTTACTGCGAATGCGGGACCCTTGCTCCTCGGTGCACATTCTGAAGTATGCGCAGACAGAATGCACACACAGAATAAGTGTGTGAGTGGGCTTCCTCCTGTACGGGCACAGCAGACAGGGAGAGAGCACGATCCCCAGAAGCACACGTGCCCACTCCTCTCTGGAAGAAGACACAGTGTCTGAGCCAAGCCCCTGGAGTGCCTGTCGGTATTGAAGTGGGAGGCGCACTCACTTGGCATATTAGCAGTTTTATCCTGTTTGCATATTTACCTTGTACCTATGATCTGGTTTTAATTAGAGAGCCAGCTCATTAAAAAAAAATTTTTTTTAAGGGAAGGAAGAAAAACATTTGTAAGTGTATTAATCTTTTCTCATTTATGTATGTTACAGATATTTTTACTCATTTGTTACCCTTTAATTTCCTTGGTGGGTGTGGTTTGTGTCTTTACCTGATAAAGATGGGGGAGTCGTCAGTGGATGTATTTGTTTCGGGTGCTTCAGACTCAGAAATCCAGAGTCCAGTGAGTTCCTGCTCGCCTGCATTTTCTTCTGTTGGCTTCTTTCTTCCTTCCTTTTACCCACCTCGAATCCATCTGTACTTTGATCGATGATGCGGGGTCATGATCAGCGTTAGGGTTGGTTTTTTTCAGTTAGTTAAATTATCCCAGCATCATCGATGGCTTGACTTTCTCTTTCGCTGCTATTTGCAATGCCATTTTAACCATATTGGGTTGTATAGCATGTATTCTAGGTTTGTTCTCATGTCCACACATGTTTTTTTCCTCTTCTCATCTTTAACACTCCCCCAAGTTTTTATTTTTCTGAATGCTATTGGGATTAAAGATTGAATTTAGAGGGGGTGAACATTTCAGCCCACCCACACGCGCTTGTTCTGCGCGTCTCTTTTTTTTCCTGAGGGATTCTGTGCCTCACCCCAACCAAACCCACTGCCATCCCGCAGCCGCCGACTCACAGAGACCCTGTAGGACTCGGCAGGACCGCCCCTGTGGGTTTCTGAGACACGAGCTTTTATTGGGCGCAAAAATAAATAGGCAAACACCTTGACAAATGGCATGGTCTTACAATTTTGCATGTCTCTTTAATTATCTGCCGCCATTGAAGATGGTCGTGTCGTGGGTTACAAATTGAGCTTCTCACCCCAGGCAGGGGTTCCCACCCCCACGCCCCTCGGGGGAGGGAGAAGGGGCTTTATGCTCCGGCAAAGGTTTACAGCCTGGAAACCCAAGTGAGGCATTTCTACGCTCTTCTCGGAGGGGTTTGCTGCAAATCCTGACTGACTGGATGGCCGTGGGTCTGGGTTTTATAGGAGAGGACTGGACTTTCCTCTGCATCTTTCTGGATTTAATCTGTTAGAATCTGCTGTTCGGGTTGAACTATATAAAGAAAACCTGGCCTCAGGCCGACCGTAGGGAAAAGGGCTGAGTGTTTTAACAGCCCTTTGAGACAGCTGTGGGCATACTTCTTTAATGCTACATCCAAACTCACCTGGGGTGGTTTCTTAATAGTGAGGTGCCAGGTGAAATCTCAAACCCTATCAATGAACCCTCTGTGCTTGGTTAGTGAGAGTAAAAACCCACTGGCGTGACCTGCGAGTGGATCTTATCCTGGTGTGAGATTTTGTAACACCGTGCATCTGGAAGCTATCAGCTCCCTGAGTTAAGTGGATCTTCCATTTCATTACCCAATATAATGCAAACCACATCCATCAAGCTCATCAGGGAAAGTCTAAGTATTGGGAAGTGGTCAAGCGCTTGCTGAAAAATTGATTTCCAGACTCCCGGCTCTTGCCAGACGTTTTATCACCTGCAGCAGAGGCCCGGCCGGCCGCCTTTCCCCTGAAACGACGGGCTCATCTCGTTCTTTCGTGGGAAAGTGCCTGCCAGGGTCGAAATGCATACTGGTGGCTCTCCAGGCCCATTCTTCTTGCGAGTGAAAAGGGCACTCACAAAGTACAGTGGCCAGTTGAGCCTGTAACTCACACGCACGCCAGGACTCGCCCTGGAGACAGCTGAGATAAGGAGCGCCTTAGGCCACAGCCGAGGTCCCCCGGGGCCCCCACTTCATCACCCAGGATGCAGAAACGCTGTTCCCTGAAGGGTGAGCGTGAAGACCATGGTTACTTTTTGCTCCTTTCTTAAAGACCTTATTCCATGAAAGGGTCTGTTTGTGGCGAGCATGTGCGTGTCGGGGAAGAAGCGCGCTGCACCCTCATGGAGCTGCAGCCTCAACTCGCCTAAGGTCCCCGCGGGCGCGCACCCAAATGTAGGTTTTAGTACACTCCCAAAGCCCCCGAAAGGGCTTCAGGGGATCCCTAGGTTTTTGTTTGTTTGTTTGTTTTTGGCATCACTGCTCTCCGGTGGTGGGAGTAGGAGGCCCAGCCCCACTGCTGGAATTGAACCTCCGTCCCAGTGGGCCACAGTTCCGCGCACAACCACTACGCCACCGGGGCTCAGCCTAGGTTTTTGAGAACATCTAGAACTACCGTATTGTGGTGATAGGATTCTCTGGTCTTGACCTCCTGACAGTGGACCTGTCCGACACCCACACCATGCCAAGTCCCGTGGAAGCCGACACCAAGGGGGCAGAGTAGACCTGCTCTCCATGGGCTTTGTCCCACGGCCCCTCTGCGTGGGCTCAGCCTGCCAGCCTCGCAGCTGGTGGTTGAGTGTGTCCCCTCGCTGTGCCCCGCAGGGACTCCCGGGGCCGGGTGGGCGTGTCCCTGCCAGTCCCCAGGCTGAAGTGGAGGACTTCCCCGTTTGTCCATCGCAGACAGTGACCCTGGCACCGCGGACCCTGCGGCGGCGGAGAGCACGGAGAGGACCAATGGGAAGGGGAGCCCCAGCGAGCAGCCTGCCAGCCCCGTCCAGGTCGTCAGCAACTGCGGGGCCGGTGACTCCAGCCGCTCCACGCTTCAGAGGTGCCCGCCCGTGCCCACTCGGCCCGTGACACACACGTGTCCTCACCGCCTCTTCCCTCCCGGTGAAGCGAGGTGCCATGTCACCAGCGGCTCAGCTCCAAAGCAGGCCTGGCCACCACCGGAGCCCCCCCTGAATCTCTGCACAGCCCCCCACCCTCCCCACCCCACCTGGTCCCCCACCCACCTGAGGACTTCAGAGAAGAGTGTTCCTAAGAGATTGCTTATTCCCATCCTTCTCGGCCTGCCCCCCACACGTTTGCTCTTGGTAGTGCTTCCTGTCATAGCTTTGATCTTTTGATCTAGAGAGGGGGGTCCCCCCCACCCCCGGCCACTTTCAGTCACCCTGTCCAGAATCGGGAAACCAGCTGCAGAAGCCGCACAGGGCACCCTGATAGTGAACAGAGAGTGGGGACAAAGCCTGAAAGCCTCCACACCCCGCTTCTGCCGCTGGCCTTGACACTGCAGCTTCCTGAAAGAAGCCTGGGCTGCCTTACTGTGTGAACTGAGGCGCAGACGTCCCCGCAGATCGTGTCACGTGGGAGACGGTGCTGACCAAGCACAGACGATGCTTCGGGCAGAGCCCGGCCATCATCCTCGGGCTGCCATCATGTCTGCAGCTGGCTTGGCAGCAAACTCCCCACGCGGCATGCAGGCAAACCTCCCTGAGGGTGCATTTTCTCCTCCCTGGGGCTCAGCAGAATAGATGCCCTTTGCAAAAAAAAAAAAAGGATAGAGGCCCTCCACTCACACGGGGCGACGGGCGCCTGCAGGGTCAGCATTTGAGGACCACCAGCAGCTCTGCAGGAGCAAGCTGAGGCTTCCTAAGAATCATGGGCTCTTAGCCCCCGGGGCACATGCTGCCCTGCCCAGTGCTGTGGGCCTGCAAGTCAGCACCAGCTTGAGAGCACGCCACCTCGGGGTCCTCCCACTGCAGCCCGGGAGAGGCCCCCGCTGCCTATTAAGCTGCGTGTTGGCCGATGTGCGTGTTTCCAGATTGGGGTGGGAAAGTAGCACCACCTTCCTCTAATTCAGATGCCTCGCCTCTTGGCTTTCTCTCCACGACACCCCGGCATCTTCCCTCGGTCACCCGAGTGTCCCCCACATGTTCTGTCCCAGGCCCGTGACTTAGTGACCTTAGGAGCAGAAGGGAGAGAGTTGTGCAGGCTCACGCACGAGGCCTAGCTCCTCCACCGCCCGCCCCCCCACCCCACCCCCCGCCCTTGTGGAAGAGTCCTACTAAGTCTAAAAGCACAGCCTCTGAACACGGAAGATGGAGACGCGCACAGCTAGCCTTGGGCCATGCGGAGGGCCGCAGGAGAACCCCTATGGCCCCACTGTAGAAGCACAGGGGGCCTTCAGAGCAGATAGCATGGTGTTTCCCCCTTCCTATCTGAGACAGATGAAAGCAGCCCCCATCCCTCACGCCACCTCAGACAGCTCACACACCGTCGCCCCTTCCCTGTCCCTTCCCTTTATTAAGAAGCCCCAGTGGCTTAGTGGTTAGACACTTGTTCTTTCTCCTCCCGCGTCTCTGCTGCCCTCCCCATCCTCAAGCCCCCCTGGGTGGGGCCGCTGCTCTCTTTCTCTGTGCCCTTTCCCACGTCTTCTTCCCAGGGGCCCTTGGATTCCCTTTGGGGCTCAGGGAGGTAGAAGGTCGAAGAGAAACCAGGGACAGACATCCACCCCATCCACCTCCCTTGTTTCTTGCAAAGCAGGGAGCGCTCATCCTCTTGTCTTGACCTTCATGCCACCCCCGCCCCACCCCCGTGGCCGGGGGTGGGGTGGGGGGGAGGGGGCATTTCTGCCCTGACCCACTTCTCCCTTCCCAGCGTCATCAGCGGGGTTGGGGAGCTGGATCTAGACAAAGCGCTAGTGAAGAAAGCCGAGCCTAACACCAAAGACAAACCGTATCCCGACTGCCCCTTCCTGCTGCTCGATGTGCGAGATAGGGACTCCTACCAGCAGGGACACATTGTCGGAGGTAAGAGAGAGAAGGCCCACACGAACACTTGGCTGGTGAGGGTGGGGTGGCGGTGGGGGCAGCAGACACCCCACACTAAAGCGGGGGGACAGAGCGGACGCTTCCTCTAGTGCCCAGCGTCCTTTCTCTCAAAGAAGTGCTTTGATTTGGGGCCCGGTGTTCTTGAAAATGGTTCTGTTGAACTCTTATTCTGGTCTCTGAGCCCCGGGTGCGATCTTAAAGCAGCTGGAGCACGGAGGCCAGCTTGACTCGGGGAGGAAGCTGCCAGTGCCTTCAGCAGTTGGGGTTTTCTCCTTCCCCCCTTTCCTACAGCTTACAGCTACCCAATTGCCACTCTGTCCAGAACAATGAACCCTTACTCCAGCGACATCCTCGAGTACGTATCCTTTGCTGCACGGCCCGGACAGTGAGGCCAGATCAGGAGAGAGGCCCCTGGGAAGCACACTCGGTGATGGGCCTGTGCTGTGAGTCTCAGCGTGTGGGTGCCCGAGCGCGGTCAGGCCTCCCCACCCCATGAAGGCGGGTGCTGCCAAACCACTCTGCGCCTGCTGAAAAGGCTTCCAGGTCCTCGTGTGGGGTCTGTGGAGGGCTCCTCCCAGGGGTGTTTGCTTTGTGTTTTTCCTAGAAAACTTTCCCATGGAAAACTTTTTAAGAAGTCGGCCGTTTTTCCTTCTCTTTTATTTAGATTTTTTTTTTTTTTTTTTTTTTGCTTTTTGAAAATTTTAATTACACACACACCCTGGGCTCATTCTACTCCCAGGGTTGCAGCTTCGGGAACTCCCTGGGGCAGAGGCTGCCCACCCCCCTCCCGTCCTGGCTGGGAATGGCAGTGTGTTGGGCGTGCTTTGTTCTGACACACCAAGGGGCACTGGGAATTTCCCCCTCTCCCCTCTGTGACGGGGGATGGGAAACGTAGTTACACTCCTCGTGGCGAGGAACAAAGAACCCACAGGCAGAGGACGTCTGGGGCGTGGTCACGCAGCACCTTCACTCCCAGGGGGCTTCTTGTAGGCCGGACGGGAGCGTCCACTGAGTACGACAGAGCCTTAACCCACGGGCCCCAGAAAAACGCCCACGGCAAGATCATCATCCTGTACGACGATGATGAGAGGCTGGCCGGCCAGGCGGCCACCACTATGTGCGAACGGGGCTTCGAGAACCTCTTCATGCTCTCTGGGGGTGAGCCAGCCCCACTGCCTCCCGGGGCATCGGGACCCCCCCAGCCCTACAAGTCCCCCGGCATGCTCCTTTCCGCTCTGGGGAACGTCCTGGAAAGGGGGGAAGGCCAAGGGGTCCGTCAGGCCCCGGGCTCCAGAGCGACGTCCGTGCTGTCTTCCGGTGCACGGCTCAGCCCTGGAAGCGAGCGTGCTGCTTTGTGAGGAAGCCTGCACCGGGAAGATGGTGTGGCATGCTTCCCGAGCCAAGCTCCCCAGTGTCTGAGACGGACACTGGGCATGGGAGTGGAAAGTCCCATCTTTCTCCCTCAGAGCTGCCGGTGGTTTCAAACTGCCGACCACGAGGGCCGCAGCCCAGCACACAACCACTGCACCACCAGGGCTCCTCCTCAGAATCCCTCCTATTCACCGACACGGTCTGGTGCAGTTTGTTTCGTGCCGAAACCACCAGGTCCCTGGCTGCCCACCCCTGGCCCCATCCAGGTGTAGGCTTGACTCTATCACATTAATGCTGATTTTCTTCTTCTTCTTCCTTCTTTCTTCTTCTCCTTCTTTTTTTCTTCCTTCTTCTTCTTCTTCTTCTTCTTCTTCTTCTTCTTCTTCTTCTTCTTCCCAATGTTCTACGCCTAGGTCTTAAAGTCTTAGCTCAGAAGTTTCCAGAAGGACTGATCACTGGTTCCCTGCCAGCCTCCTGCCAACAGGCCCCTCCTCCTGGCTCTGCCCGGAAGCGATCCAGCCCCAAAGTGGCCCCCTCGCCAGCTGAGAATAAGTGGCGATTCACCCCGGAGGACTTAAAGAAGATTGAATGTTACCTGGAAGAGGACCAGAACCCTGTAGAAAATCCTAGTAAGATATTTTGACCTTCAGAGAGATTGTTCCCTGTGGAGCGTGAGTGCCTGCCACCTGCCTCGTCCTCCTCCCATCCTGTGCAAGATAGGCCTTGCTCCGAGGGTCAAGGTGAAGTGCTCTCGCAGAGTCTAAGCATAGATGTAGCCAGAGCAGGTATGAGAGGCTTCATCAAGCTGGAGGGCAAATCCTGGTGTATCTTGGCTCCATTTTACCCTGAACTGTGTGACGCCCCTTCTGTACGTGCCCCACCCCCCACGAGAAGTTAAGCCAGAGGCACCTGGGAGCTTCCTGCTGCAGTCTTGTTCCCCCCACCCCCATTGCCTCTGAGCACACATAAGCCACCTGGCCAGGCGCCCGAGGTCCACCGTCCGCCCTGACCCCACACCGGACCTTCTCACCCCTCTCCTCTAATCATCGCTCGTCATTAGCCTTCTGTCCGGGAAGGAAGAAGGAAGGAAGACGGGCCAGGTCGGCTGCAGATAAACCCAGAGGAAAAAACAAGTTCCCGGGGCCTCCTCCTCTCCCTGCCCCTTCCCCTATCCCTTGGATGTCAAGGCCGAGGACCAGGTTGGGAGCGCAGGAAAGGGAGGCTGAGTAGGCTTCGTTAGCTGACAACTGGCCTGGCAGTAGAAGAAGACTTCATTAGCCTGAAAAGGTCCTTGGCAGACAGACAGCGGCGCCCGGAGTGTCCCCGCAGCTCTGGCCCTTGCTTGCTTTCTCTCCCCTACAGGCCGCCTGAGCCACGCCAACGCCGCCGCCGCCAGAGACGCCAAGGGCGGGAGAGACTCCAAGGCTTCGGCCACTGGCACCCCGAACTCCCGCTCCCTGAGCAGCGTCCCCCCACAGGGCAAGCCCTGGAAGTAAAGACTCCACTTCTCCCAGTCGAATAAGCGTCTCCCTCCTTCTGGAAGCCCTGAGCACTCCCCCGGTGGGCCTGGTGAGAAGTCGCTCCGCAGGCGGAGAGGCCAGGCTCACCCGGTGCGCCGCCCCGCCCCCTCCTGCCTCCCCCTGCTCCTCGTCCACGGGGAAGGATCTCAGCTGGCCACCAACAGACCCAGAGGCCCAACAGGCTCCGGGGCCCTCCCTGCCGTTCACAGACACTCATGTCTCTGAAACCGGGCAGGGCCAGGCTGGGGCCGGGCAACGGTCTCCTCTTCGTAGGCCTTCCTGTGGTTTCACGAGAGGGTCCAGTATGTCTGGCCTACAGGCTGCCCTTCTGTACACCCGTCAATCACTTCTGCTGGTGCGCCCCCCAGCTCCCCTCACTGTGTCTGGGTTTGCAAAGGGATCCCCAAACAGGCTCCCCCCCCACCGCCCCCTGCAGATGACGACAGACTCGGAGGCTGGCCCTGCTCTGTGGCACCTAGGCCTTCTCTGCCCAGTGGCCCGTGGCCTTCTCTGCCCAGCACTCACTCGCCGAAGGCTCTCTGCTCCTGGGCTCGCAACTTCCTCATCACTAGTGTTCGGAGCCAGCCCAGGCTGTCCTGACACAGGGGACCAGGGGGCCCTCCAGGGAGCCCCCGCCACACCCCCTCCTTCCCGCCCCACCCCCCGCCCCAGACGTCCATCCTCCTTGGAGGCAGGTTGGCCAGTTGTAAGTCCCCAAGGCCCCACTCGTCCCCATCAGCCGGGACAGCGATGGTGGCCCCTCTCAGACAGCCACCGAGGACGCGCTGTCAGAGCCGACAGCCCCTTAAACCCTCACTTAAAAGTACAGTATTAGTCTAATTGAGTAATTAGTGCAATTTTCTGCCTGCTTTTCATTCTCACGACTGAGCTGTGATTAGGCGGTTGTGATTGTAGATTCTGGTTCAGGCCGGAATTTTGAATCAGCATTAATTGAATTGCTGGGTGACTGGCGTTCGTTCCACCTAATTGGGGGGAAACAAAAGAGCGCAGGTAAGGACTGCCCAGGGCGGGGGAAATCCTGCGGAAAAGGGAGAGATCCTTGTTAATTTTTATGGTCTGCGATCTGTGGCTGCGATAAGGGACTGAGGAATAAATTGTCCCCTTTGTCATGGCAACCAGCCTCTGAAAAGCCACCTGGAAATTGCCTGTTCTTAGGTGGTTCCTGCTGCTGAATACGATTGGCCTTAATGGTACTCTCCTCTCGACTCGCCGTGGGGGTGGGGTGGCCACCACCGTCTTTCTGGCAGGGGCGGGAGTGTGAGAGCGTGTGTGTGTGTGTGTGTGTGCGCGCGCGCGCGCACGCGCGCGCAGGGAGGGGGGGGTCTGTGTTCCTGAGAGAAGTCGAGGCGATCCATATCTCAGAGAACCCGATGGGGAAAAGCACCGGTCCGAGCAGCCCGCTTCCGTGGCGGGTGTGTTTCTTCTCCTCTGGCTTTCCAAAGCGCCACATTTTCCGAAGCTCTGGAAACCACACAGACATGAGGCGCTGCGGAGAAGTCAAGCCAGGCCCAACTCCCACCCCCCCAGCCCCCAAGATCCGCGAACCTTGTATAAAATCCAGCCAATGTACACACAGTGTTCCCCAGGCGCCTGTCACGTCCCCGTCCCCCCCACGAAATTTATTGCCTGAGAACTGGGCTCAGCCTCCGGAGAATGCCCAGAGTGCAGCAGTTCTCTATTTTCCTACAGCCCCGCTCCAAAACGCAGATGGCTTCGCCCCGGCCTCTCCCCCTCGCAGAGTTCCTTCTCCGTCGTGGCTTTCGGTTTTCTCCGGACACATGAGGCGTCCGTGCAGCACCACGCGATTCTTTCCCCTCTGGGGCACCAGGCTGGTTTTGCCATTTCAGAGTTGGGAGCGTGAGGGCCCCCTGCCCCCCGCTGTAGTATGAGAGCAAGGGGCCGTTCCTCTCTGGTTCTCTGCTGGGCTCCCTTCTCCAGACAGCTCCAAAACCCTGCCGGCCACTGGGCAGGGTGCGAGCCTGCCCATGTCCCTTCTCAGGGGCACCTGGCCCTGCCCGTAAATTCTTCTGAAGGACCGCTCCTTGGCAGGCCTGCCCCGCACCCTGCACTCCGATGGTGACATGGTGCCAGCAGGGCTTTTCTGTCCGTGCTCGGGGATGAGGAGGCTGTGACTCCCCCATGTGAGTTCTCTGGACGCACGACGCCTTTGTCCGGTGACGACGGTGGAAGATGGTTGCGGATGCGTTGTGTGCTCCCCTTGCACCGACACCTTGCCCCAAGCCCCACCGAGCCAACGGGAGGGGGTCAGTGGGTGGAGGATGGCACACGAAGTGGAAGTGATGGGCACAGGGGCTGTGACCTGGCCGCTGCCCCCGCCGGGAAAGCATGGCTCGTGCTAGAAGGGGATCCAGAAGGGCTCCACCGGGGAGGAGGCCGCCCCCAGACAGGCGGCCTGACTTCCTCTGTGCCCTGCACCATAGCCAGACCCCACCCCGGCATCTCTCTGGTCAGTGTTTCAGGCAGGGGCTGCCTGCCGATCTGTGAGAGGCACACACACACACCTGGGTGGAAGGGGCTTTACCGAAACCGCCCTCACTGCTCCAGAGGGATGGAGCTGTTGACCCTGAAGGAGTCTGTGTTGAAGGGGGAAAGGAAGGAGGGGGAAGTCCACTTACTGCTCAGGAGCAAGCAGGGCATTCTGGATGGCAGTCCTGCCAGCTACAGTCTACACAGTGACTCAAGTGACCCCAATGACTTGACTTTTGACTATTATTTTAAAGAAAAAATAATTTTTAAAGATAAAGCAGAATCAGCACCATCGCATCAGAATTCAGAGAGAACATATCATGTCCAGCCGTTGCTCAGGAACCCTCAGATGATAGAAAACTCCCCAGACTTGAGGTCATTTGTGAAAGCAAACATGAATCCAAAACCTTCTCTCCTTCCCTCGTGGAGAATCTGTAAAATCAGAATCCCGGGCCGGGGAGAATTGTGTCAGGTCGTGTCCTTGGGCTGGCCTTGCTTTCCGTCAGGTTACACGGCGCCCAGAGCATCTTGTACGTGATCCGGCTTTCCTGAGGACTGTCCCCCTGGACCACCCGCTGTGGCTCCCTTGTGGCTCTGCACAGCCCTCAGCCATCATGAGTGAGGCTTTCTCTGCCCCCCCCCCCTTCCAGAATGTTCCCATGCCATCCACATGCATTCACTTCCTCCACTCTCCCTGCAGCGCCTTCAAAGACATCACTCCCTGAACACACGTCCCTGACCCGCCCCAAGACGCACGGGCAGCGCAGCTTCTCATTCATCAGTGCAATTGTGTGGGCATGTTGGGAGCATACACGCCGTTCAATTAATTTTTTAATCAGCAAATTTGTTCTCTGTACCAAAGCAATCGATACGGCACGCTGTGCTTCCAGAGTGTTCAGAGGAGCTTTGAATGGCAGCGCCACCCTTGAACCGCGGTCATTATTGACATGATGACCGTGGGGTCCCGAAGCTCAAGGCAGAGGCCAGCGAGCGCAGTCAGTATGTGATGGGGGGAGGGAGGTGCAGCTGGTGCTGTGAACGTGTGTGCACACACGTGATATTGGTCACACAGGCAGCCCTTGGCAGCTGCCCTGGACCACACTGGACGCTGCGGTGCTCCCGCCCCAGGAGCAAATGCCCTTCACTGGGGCCACCTCTCTCCGTGCCCAGTGAGCTGCGGGGCCAACAGCGGCCAGGCGGGCCATCAACGGCTGGTGGCTGTATTTCTTAGAGGACGTAAATGCATCTCCAATTCCGAATCATTTTGCCTCTAGGCTCCCAGGTGGTGGGAGTCGTCATCCCCATCACAGGCGCCTTGTGAGGAAATGAGCTGGACCCGGGACTCGTTGACTGGTTCACTGAGGTTGACGGCCAGCATCGTCCATTGTGGCCACCGCTCTCAGAGCCAGGAAAGCTCCCTCTCGTCCCCTGCTCCAGGCTTGGGGCGGGGGGTGGGTGGTGGTGCGGCATTTCCAACCCCAAGAGCTGGAGGTCACTCTGCAGGTGTCCCACGAGTTGCCAGGGTGCTCTTACCAGCCTGCGGGCAGCAGGGCCATGCTCACTGTGCCCTTGGGCTGGAAGCCGCGTCCAGAATTCAGGAGTACAGGTTGCTCTCCGAGGACGGGTGACCGCTCTGTCCCAATTCTTGAAGAGTCCTAGGCAGTCACAAGGAGCAAGTGTGTGTGTGTGTGTGTTGGAGGAGAGCTGCCTGGGTTTAACACGCTGTAACATTGACTCCCCGCCCCCAGCAGCCCCATGAGGTGGACGCCACATTCCCCCCATTTCCAGATGGGGAAGCTGAGGCTGGGGTAGAAATGAGGCCGTTTATCCCCCCCTCGTGGCTGTGGCACCAGCTCTGTCCACCCTGCCTGCCCTCTCCGCCCCTTGTAGTGGGCACAGCCACAGTTGGGAATGCCTCCAGCCGAGAAACTTAAAAACAAAGCCCTCCCTGAGGCTCGGCGCCCCTTCCCCACTTTGCACCTGGGGTCCGCGTGAAGCTCTCCCCTCGGCCGGCACCAGAGAGACTG